>JAGFZM010006516.1:16286-31310 GCA_017657215.1 Limnothrissa miodon | reverse complement strand
CATGTCTAGGTTTATGGATAATTCTTATTTTTGCTTGGCCTGCTTTGCTAGACAGGCTGTCTGTTGTCTGATGTATTCTTGCTTGCTTGCATCTTTGTCAATGTTTGTCAATACTATATATACTTGTATGTGTGCATCTCTGATCAGTGTTCTTGGTTTCTGCAACAAATAGAAAAAAGATAATATAGGCTTTATATAGCTATATAGGCTATAAGGTGCCAAATGACATACCTGAAGTCCAAATTGCTGTTTCCTGGAACTAGTATTATTACTAGTTCCAGGATAAGAGTTATTTATACTCTGGGATGTCCCTCTATATAAGAGTTATTTATACTCTGGGATGTCCCTGTGGCAAGGGAAGAGCTTGAAGGTCACAGCTACCTCTACACATTAGAGATTAGATTAGATTAGATTTGTATGTGACGTCCCTGATGTGTGTGATTATCAACTTTTCCGTCTTAACTTTAAAATTTTTTGTAAAACTAAGACATCCCTTAAAAAATAATTGCATTGTGCAATCTTTCATTCTTTCTCCTTCTCTTCTTTACTGTATTGCTTTGTTTGTCTCTCTTTCTTTCTTTCTTTCTTTCTGTCTTTTTACCACCCAGATTAAAACGTATTGGGAAGCACAGGTAGCATGAGGTAAGTTTAGCTGTTCATGATGACTTTCACTGTTGTGAAATAACTGAGCCACAGATTAAGTTTGTGTCATGTGGCAAGCATGAAGTCATGTAATTTCATGACTTGCTGTAATTGCATAACTGTATGTATGGGGACAAGGTTGCCTTGGGTCAGCGTATGTAAAATAACCATATTTAAGAGTGTGAAAAAAGAAAGAATCCAACAGAGAGCCATAGCCTCACTTCTCACCTGCTTTCTAACAAGTTGTTTGGGTAAGCCAACAACTCAGACTAAGGAATGGGGGGAATGTCCTTGCTAATCCTGGCTCCCTTGGGCGGAAAACGCATATACTGGTCAGGCATTGCGGCTTAAGAGCGTTTAGCACAATCACCTCTTTCTCTCCTCATCGGAGAAAAGGCTATTTATGAAAAATAGGCTCTGTGGTAATCTCCATAAACACAAAACGTGAGGGAGCAGAGTGTCTGTAGGGGCGTACTGTGGATTTTCAGAAGGATGAAGAGGAGGAGGAGTTTATCTGTGTAGGACCACCTCTCTGATGTTAAGTAGCATTCAATAGAAGTTTTAATTGGACAGCTAAGTGGGCAGATTGGCTTAAAAGCATTACACAGACCACTAACTCATTTTTAGGTCTTTTCGGAGAAAGGAGAGAACAGGTAGAAGAGAAGTAGCAAAAAAGAAAACGATTGATTAGAACACAGAGGGCCTCATTGTCAGAGGTTGCGATGGATTTTCTGTGGAGCAGCCCAAAGAAATTAGAAGGGTCAGACAACAATGGAGGCTCCACAATTTCCTCTTGTGTCGAACAGCTTATAGGTGGTATCAGCGACATCTTGAGCTTTGAGAACATTCTAGAATCAACAGCATCCAGTCTAGAAGATGACGAGGATGAGAATGAACTCGAGGATGAGTCGCTTCTCCAGGATGGCTCCGTGAAGACTTGCAGTGTCGACGAGGACGGTGACGTTTGTCGGTCTGTGTCGCAAACCAAGGAGGAACTTTCAGGCAGCGTGCAGCCTGCGATTACTGACAGCACAGAGCCAGTGTCAGACCACAAGCATACACAGATCCAAGCTGATAATGATGACACTGAAGAGGACAATGAGGCTGTTCAAAACAACAAGGACCTCAGACCTTCAGATAACACAACTGCTGTGCTCCAACACAGCTTAACTTCTCAACAGAGTCGAGAGTCTACAAATGAAAACTCTGCCCCAACTCAAACCCCAGATGTAACCAGGGACACTTTCCCTGGGAACATCTTGAAGGGTGATCGCGGCCTCGTCTCTGACAGCAATGGGGTGAACAAAGGGGAAGCACTTGCCACAGAGTTTGTGTCTACTGAGGAAGAAGTCTCAACCACATCCTCAGACACTAACACGGCTCAGTCAGAGGCAGCAAACCCTACAAACACACTTGATGACACCATTCATTTGCCTCAGCAACACATCTCTAGTGAGGCTGCCAGGTTCCCTAAAGACACAGTTCAACAGGAGATGCTTGACCATGACCATGACCATGACGTGGGTTCAAGCATGCCACAGGATGAATCAGATGGATCAAGTGCAGCAATGTCTCTGAAGCTTGGTGGAGAAGATGTTCTGGAGAGTGGTGCATGCAGTCCATGTCCAGACATTTCCACTACAGAAGTTTCCACCACAGAATCTGAAGGTGACTCAAACAAGGCGAGGGAATCCAAATCGTCACATGTTCTCCAAATGATGGAAACAGTTGTGAAGGAAGATATACAGCAATATAACACAAGTTCCCAGTCAGTATTAGATATAGCAGCCCATATTTCTTCAAGTGACTCTGACAATGCATTACATAGAGGCAAAGTCCCCCAGCAAAACACAGACACAGTTGGCCCTCTGTCCTCCACTCCGGTCCAGAGCACAGACCAGCAGGACACCCCAGTCCCTGGTGACCCCGAGGGAGGGGAGACAGCTCCCCCTCGTGCCCCAGCCACAGTGCAGGGAGACAGGGAGGAGAGCAAGGGAGCCCCCATCATTGGGGAACAATACCAGCACCAGCAGCAGCAAGTCTCTTCCACAGAACCAGAACCCCAGAGCCTCACGGAACCTCCTTTGAAAGAACCTGAGCTCTGGAATCGACAGTCAGGTTATCAGAGGTCTGATCCTGCTTCCCTGGCTACAGTTCCCCTGGTTCTTCCTGCTCCAGAGTCAGCCTCACTTCATCCAGAGAGTGTGCATGCTTCGCATGAGAACCTTCCATCGGACCTCACAGCACAAGGTAACTGCCACTGTGGCACTTTAACAAGAATAAACAGCAATCAAGTTGCTTCGTTCTTTAAGTTTGCAGTAGTTAGTTGACACTGACATCTTTGTTACTGTAATAGGATTCTTTGTTTTATTTGTGTTATTATAACTGATGTTAAATAGCATTTTAAAAAGTATTCAAAGCTTATTCACCAAGCAATGTTAGTTCAATTTTAAATGGCTGATTTAGCTTAGCTTAGACTAGTAGACTAGTTAGTTAATACAAATGTTTTGTGACTGAAGAAGTGTTTTCATGTTTTATGTTTCAAGAACATTTTACAAGACAGGTGTTGTTTCAATTTCCACTTGTGTCAGACTCCTGTCGTTGTTAGTTTCATTTCTAGCATAACTACACTGCAGTGCTCCTGAGAGTATTACATGTAAGTCTCCTGTTTCTCAGGTTGACTAAAAACTGACGTCCAGAGAATTTGTGTTTAGACACGTGTGTTTTTGGGTGATGAGTCACATGTAATGTATACGTGAAGTTTGCTCACACCAACCAAAGCCAGCTTACTGTTGATCTGGTTTGAGTTGTGTAATTAAGTAGTACAGGATTGCATGCTATAGGGTGAACCATCAGGCAGTGTGGAGAATACATACTTAGTATAGATTAGATTTTTAACCTAACAAAGTGCCTTTTTTGTGCACGGCTACTCCAAATCCTTAAAGCTTTAATTAGTCTTTCCCAAACTGTTGTTCTTCACATTGTACAATACTTTATGTTTGGGTTTGTATCTTTCTGCTTCTGTTAGTCCACTGATTCTAATTTAATTAAAATTCCACAGTTCTGCTGACCAGCGCTTGCCAGACATTATTCTGGATCAAAATCATACCCAAGTTCATGAAAGCTTTTTTTTTTTTTTCCTTTGGAGTGACTCGCAAAAGCAATTACAGTTTTGGCCGGACCGAGTTCTCCAAAGCTGTTCATGCCGAACATAGCATGAATGGTTTATAAATAAGAGATTATGTAAGCCTGAGCAGTCTATTTGGAACTTTACGCACTGTTTGTTTGTAGCACTTTTTGTTTGTTTCAGTTTGTATCTCGATAGATAGATAGATAGATAGATAGATAGATAGATAGATAGATAGATGCTTTAATTGTCATCCGTGCATTCCTGCACAATGACACTCTTACTTTGTGTATTTTGCATGTATGTAAATGCATCTACAATATACAAGTAATATAAGAACATTTGCGTATTCAACAGTCGATGTTGATTGTCCGTCTGTCCGTCTATCTGTCAACAGACTCTGCAGCCGTGGGCCAGGAAGTGACATCGATGGAACAGAAGGGAGAGGAGACCTCGTCTGCTGACGATCCCAGCAGAGATGCACCACAGGTGAATGGAGACAAGGAGTTAGAGCAGCAGCCAATCACTGAGCAGCAAGACAAACCTGCTTCAGAGGAGCTAAGCCATCAGCCAATCACTGCTCAGCTCATCAAGGGTGAATTAGGGGAAGCCATGAGGGACAAAAAGGAACCGGAGCTTGAGCTGGAGGTGAAAGAAGACAATGAAGAGAGTGGCGACGATGATGCTGGAGAAGACAGTAGGACGCAGAGCGCCCTAAGTAGCCTGTCACTCGAGGGGATGGTCTCCACTGACGACCAACCCTCACGTTCAAAGTACAACACGGTGTGCTACAGAAAGATCAAGAGAGGGAACACCAAACAGAGAATTGATGAGTTTGAGTCCATGATGAACTTCTAAGTCAAAGAGAGAGAGGGAGAGAGAGGATGAGAGAGAGAGAGAAAGACACAGAAAGAGAGAGAAAGACTGAAAGAGAGAGAGAAAGAAAGAGAGAGAAGATGATATTCTTATCCTAATATGTTTGTAAGAGGTTTGAGGTTATCCTGTATGATTGCTTTGGCAATACAAACACTATTTTGTCATGCCAATAAAGCACCATTTGCATTTGAATTTGAAAGAGAGAAAGAAAGAGGAAGGCAATAGTGGCATGTTTAGGATCAGTGCAGTGTGTCTCGTAACTAGCAAATCATTAATCCTTTAGTTTTGCACATCAATGGTGCCTAGTGTTTTCAAGCTGTACATAAAACTCCCTTATTAACACATAAATTAAATTGTATTTAAAGTGCCAAGTCTTAAGTCTAATTTTAAACAGTAGCTATTTTTTAGTATTACAACTAAATAAAATATGTCTGTTGTTTGGTTGTAGCCTTATTGCTTGGTCAGCAGAGTGCTCCAATGCTACACAGATTGGCTTTAGATGCACACAACAGGACATAATGAGTCATGGATCCAGACATATAGCATGCCATTCAGCATCATATAGTAATGCTAAGCATATATTAATCTTGGATTTCTTATTCTAGAATGATCAGACATCTTGAATGCACTGGAAAAGTTGTAGTTCTAGAGTTCACAGTCTACTCCATTCACTAAAGACATATGACAAAAGAACATTAAGATGACCGTAACAGTTGGCTCTTTTTTTTTTTGACTCTTATTGTGAAGACGACCACAGATAAACAGAAATGAATGTGGTCTTTTGATCAGTCTTGTATATTGTACATGTATTTGTTCCAGTAACCTGTAGTAACCTTTGGGCCATGGTGTGTATTGACAGTGCAACATTGTATCACCTGATCAGTTTGGGTCTTTAAAGTTTGTATTACAGTAGATACACACTAAACAGCAAATAGTAAATAAAAAAATGTGATAACCATGTTTTCCTTACCAATAATAGATATTCTGTATTTTATGTTTTCAGTCACTAGAGGTCCTTCTTTGCCTTTCTGCCACTGAACCACATAATATAATTATTGACTGTTCTGGGATCTGTGTAAAAACCCTTACAATCAAATTAGTATTACAAAGTTATAAACCCATCTTGCTTTTACATTACTGAACCTTAATTGTTATTATCAATGATGACTTACATATCAGTATTTCTCTATTAAAGAAAATTACTGTCGGTGTCCAAATTGTCCACATAGGTGTGGCACAAATTCTGGGCCCTTTGCACAAGCCATGCCCAAGCCATTTGAAATCTTTTCTTTAATTACTGTATATTAATATGGAAAGGAAAGGAAAATTCCAGACTCTTTAAGAACCTTCCCCCACTTGGGGAGCTGTAAATCAACCTCCCGCCCCCATGCACACACACACACACAACAACAACAACGGCCCTGTGTCCAAATAAATGATTACACTGAGAGCTGTGCTTCTCTGATTGCAACACACATAGTTTTGCAAAAGAGGCCATAACTTGGGACAACTTCTTCAGATGAAGAAATACATTTACACATGCATTGTAAAAAAGTGAACTAACCCACCAGATTATATTCGCATCTATCTATCACACATACTTGACTTTATTCAGTAAAAAAAACAACACGTCACTTAAATGTCATGTGCGCCATTCCTTTTTGTTTGTTTGTCTTATTGTTTTGCCTTAGAAGAGTCATGGACGAGAATGATAAAACAGTTCTGCTTCGTGTTCTGAGAGAATTTAACAGAGAAACTCTTATAATACAATACAAGATTATACTTGCAAAGACAAAAATGATCATGAATTATGGGGCAAGGATCTGGTTGAATCTCACTTCAATCTTCCTAAATATGAATAGGTTGAATATAATAGTGTAGTAATATTATATGTTATAGTAATATTAATGTAACCCTCCTTTCCCCCAGAGGTGTGAAAACTAAGTGTACCTGTTTACTTTCAAAGTTCTCATTGTCTCGTTTTAAATGTCAGGGCTCTCAGAAGTCTACCAAGGAAGTGTGGAGTTACTTTGAACCTTGTTAATGGTGTAAAAATAGCGATTTAACTGCATAATGTTGTGCCCCTATAGCTAGCAGTGTTAATGAAAGCTTCGGCTAAAAACGGTTTAATGTGGAATGCTGCGGGTGAACGGAGGTGAGCAATGGATGTTTGTACTCGGTTACATCTTCCAGTACAGTTCAGGTCCAAGTCACACCGGATTTCTCCTTTAAAGTATATTATTATATTGTATTCAGTAACAGCAAATCTACACAGGTAGCTACTAGGCTTAGATTTTAAGCTTAAACAGTTGAAAGTATTTTTGTAAGATTTAGCAGTAACTGGAACGTGTCCATGGAAATCTAATCACAGATACAACTGAGATTAAAATTTATGAAACAGACCGCCAAGGAGCGGCCCAGTAGGGTATCATAGCATCCATGTTCAATACATGTTCAATGAAATGAAAACCCACACACACACACATACACACTTTAACATACACAAACTTGAATATCGAATCTGAGAAGCTTCAGCGTGTAAGCAACATTTTGGAAAATTCACACGGATCACTTCTTGCGAAATATTTAAAAAGGCCGGGTTGGTGTCATCTATGGCTATTTATGTCTTGAGGGGTGGGCCCAGAATAAGATTGATGCCTTCTCAGCCGTGAGTGGAAAGTGCTTCAGTTGGATCCGTGCGTACGTCACTCATTTCCCATGTGTTAGATCACAGTCCACAGCGATAGGGAACTACTACTTTCCAAAGTCTACCCTGCTATAGTGTAGGACTGTAGGCTTGTATAACTACTACTCTCCAGTGTCTCCCATGCCACAGTGCCAGGTCACTGGTCACCCAGGGCCCCCTAGTGGTCTGAAATATAATGCACAGAGGACCAGTGAAAATATCTGCCACTAAACAGCATCTAACATCTAACAGAGCTAATGAACACCAGCCATATGGTTGCATGGGTACATTTGTGTTGAGTTGTGACTGTAACAAAACTCTAAGGTGGGTTACACAACTATGTGGGGTCCTTGTTCACTGTGTAGGCTATCTGTTGTGTTGCTGATGTTTGCAATGTCTTACTTCCTCTGTTATTTCTATCCCACATAAATCTCTGTTTTTGTTATGTCGTTCTTGCCTTCTCATTACACAATAACAATTCATGGGCTGTAATCTACAGTGTTACAAGCAAATCTTGTGCATCTAATGTCGTATTTCAAAATTTCAAAACTGACAAAGAACTTGTCCAGAACAGACTCTTTTAGCTATACCCTTCAGCGCTGTTGATGGTTGTGACAGTTTTGTGTAATGAGTTATTTTGTTCCTGGTTCGTTCTGAATAGAAATCAATGTCATCCTTTATCTCCAAGTCTGTTTGGTTGGTTTTTCACTGTTTCTGTGTCTTCACGTCGCTGTCTGAGTTGCCCTTTCCACCATCTGATAAGTTTAAAGCACAATTAGGCCATAACAGACAATACATTTACGAGACAATTATTTGTTTTGTTCTCAACACTGAGGTATACAGTGCTGAGGCAAACTTGAATTCACAGCATTAGGTCATGAAAGTGAAAAATTATTACTTTGTAGCAATTAGCAATGCTGTCAGTTGGCACAGATCCTGATGCTGATACCATACGCTGCCTACCAGTGGCTACAGTCAGATCTAAATATACACCGCTGGTAAATACTGACCTTCTGTAAAAACCTACATAATCATCATTTTAGACAAGTACACACTATGCCTAACACTCTACTATAGGACTGGGTGTGTTACTACAGCTAATGCATATCCACATTTTCACCCAATGTTCAGATCAAAAACTTCACCATGTGTTGTTCCAAGCTGGTGGAATGACCTAGGCTACCAAGCAAAAAAACTCTTCAAAAAGCTCTTAAAGACCCAGCTATTCAGAGTCTGTCCTAGCATTTGACTGCACTGATGCACTACTATCCCCTAGCGCTATGCTCTTTAAGATTTCTTATATGTAGCTTGATTGTTATCCTCTTTTGCAAGTCGCTTTGGATAAAAGTGTCTGCTAAGTGCATACATGTAAATACATTTCTTTGTTTTTGTTAATGACAAAATTTTGATATTTGAAACTCTGACAACTACATTTACTCGCTCATCATCAAGTGTCACAAATTAGGAGGAAATTTGTAGTCTATTTTTGAATTGATATCTGTGGCTTATCACTGCACTTCCCTGCCTGTGGAATTTAGAATGTGACATACACGCATACAGGACCCCATAAGTCGTTTCCATCATTGAGGCACTTGTCATTTTTGACAAACACATTTTTTTGTATTTATTAACACAGATTCAGTAAAAGACAAATGGAGAGAGAGAGAGAGAGAGAGAGAGAGAGAGTATGTTATTATGTATGGTTGCAACTATGTATATGTGTGTGTGGGTGTGTGTTCGAGAGAGAGGTTATAAAGTTTAAGGGGACGCAATGAATAATAAAGAGAGAAAGAGAGAGAGAGAGAGAGAAAGAGAGAGAGAAAGAGAGAGAAAACACCCGTTTTTATCAAGAGAGCCACGCTGTGGCGGAAGTGTGAGTCACTCCGCAATACTTGCGTGTCATTCTAGCAGCCCACAACCCAGGCAGTAACAGAGGGCTCCCACAACCCAGGCAGTAACAGAGGGCTCTCACAAGCCTCAGACACTGCAGGAAACTCTGCTCACAATGACAACATTGTCACAGGATGAAGCCTCGCTGGAACATTTCTGAGGGAATAAATGATAGGACACAGAGGGGGAAGAGGAGAGAGAGAGAGATAGATAGAGGGAGAGAGAGAGAGAGAGAGAGAGAGAGAGAGAGAGAGAGAGAGAGAGAGAGAGAGAAAGCTGTCAATGTGTTAATCTCACTGTTTGTGTCTGTCCAGTCTGTTCAGTTTCAAGGAAAAAAAACAAGTACAGTATAGAATGAGAAGGGCAAGACAATGGAACCAGTTTGGAGAGGAGAGGAGAGAAGATGTGAGGAGAAGGAAGAGGAGAGGCGAGGAGTAGAGAGGAGGGTGGAGGAGAGAAGAGGCGAGGAGAGGAGAGAGGAGGAGAAGAGAGGAGAAAAGGAGAGGAGGAGAGGCCGCAGGCCAATGCTCTCACTCTTAGACAATGCTGGTGATGCAGGACTGCCCTGTCAGAGGGCACATGTGGTCATGGGCATAGAGTAGGAGCTGCTGCTGGACGTCACCATCACACACACACACACACACACACAGACAGACATACATATTTGTGATCTTACCATTCAACAACTCTCACTCCCTCCACCTCTCTCTCTCTCGCTCTCTCTCTCTCTCTCTCTCTCTCACACACACACAAACACACACATACATACATATTTACGATCATACTCACCCAACCACCCTCACTCACTTTCTCTCTCTCTCTCTCTCTCTCTCTCTTACTCTCTCTCTCTCACTCACTCACACACAAACATACACACACACACACACACACACACACACACACACACATACACATATTTGGGATCCCATCTACCCTAACCCAACAAGTTCACCTTCTTACATAACACTCCTACATGTAGATTTAGCTTTTTCTGTTCTCTGAAATGGTTGCAAGTGAACCAGAAAGTGATGACCAGCACTTTTGAGCAATTTGTGCACACACACACACAAGATAAACAACCAATTTGAAAAACTGTGAAGATATGGAGGCATTACCTCCTCCACAGCGAGCTGTGGGCAGACAGATTACAATCTTACTGTGAAAGTTTGTTTTTCTTCCCGGACAGGTTCTGAGACTGGTATCGCTTGTTCTTCTCTGAAATAAATGTTTTTTTTTTTTTTTAGCTTTTTTTTATTTTTTTAGCTCTGCTGTGGATTGTGGTAAAGACCTGTGCATGTGGTCTCTCTAAATTAATCAGACATTGAATAAGGAAGTATAGGAACACTTTATTTTAAGGTTCTCAGGTTAGCCACTAATATACACCTAGTTACGTAATGCCTGTATTACGTAATGCCTGTATAAGAAGGCCTACAAGTCCTTATTAAGATAAGAATAAACGCCTAATTCACCATGAGCAAGACATTTTTAAATAAATAGCTAACAAATAGTTAATGTTGTAATGGGTAACACTTTATTTTAATGTGACACTGTTACAGTGTATCTACCTAATTAGGTACAGTGGTATAACCGGTGTAACAATATCTTATAGCATGTACTAGTGTTGTACTTACTTTATTATTTTGCTAAAGTGCTGTACCTAATTAGGTAGATACACTGTAACAGTGTCCCATTAAAATAATGTGTTACCCTATCGATAAAGAATCGATAAAGACAAAAATGACAAGAAAAAGACTAGGAACGAAACAGAAGATGAAAAAGAAAGGGAACAGGTGAATTAAAGAAGACACAGAACAAAGGAATGTAGGAAAAAGAAAGAAGAAATAAAAAGAAAGAAAAAATATAAAGAAAGTCAAAGAAAGAGAGACGACCCTTGGAGGCTTTGCACAGCGGTGCTGAGCTTGAGTGACAGGGGGGGTCTCCAACGGCCCTTCCGCCTGTTCACATGCATATTTCTCAAACCCTTATCACAATACAGGAGGGGTGGCCTGGCAAAGTGCCCGACCACAATGCCCACGGATAAAGACCCCTTTCTCATACAACCCCTGGCAAACCCCACAGAAAATTTGTCCCCAAAGACGAGGAGGAGGAGGGCAAATACAGAGAGAGCGAGCGAGAGAGAGAGAACCGGAATGAAAGTGACTTTCCGGCAGCTTCCGTCTTCTACCCCTCCGTCACAATGCCCACCCCGTCTTGCACCCCCGTCTGCCTTTATGGTGGGGGTCAGCTTGCATCTATGGCCAGGAAATGAGTATACGCAGGGAGAGGTGACAGGTGGAGAAGGTGGTGTGTGTGTGTGTGAGTGTGAGTATATGTGTGTGTGTAAGTGTGTGTGTCTGTGTGTGTGTGTGACATGAGTAAGTGTGTGTGTGTGCGTGTGTGTGCGTGTGTGTGTGTGGAGGACTATACAGAGGGTTATTTGCACTCTCTAAGAACCCTCATTTTAATTTCTAATTCAGCTGTGTGGTCGCCTACAGCCGCGCCAGAACAGAACAGGGCTCGGGTAAAGTTGACGGGCGGGCGGATCACCTTTAGTGTGCCAGAGAGGAGAAGCCCAGGGGTTACGCTAACGTTAGCTTCCTGTGGAATTTACTCACAGTCAAAGCAATCCCACCAGAGACTGCTCTTTAGGCTGTGTGCTAAGAGAGAGGAAGCAGGAGGAAGAGAGAGAGAGAGAGAGAGAGAGAGAGAGAGAGAGAAGGTGCATGTGTGTTCTTATGCATGTGTACAGGTGTGCATATTTACCTGTGCTTGTGGATGTATTTACATCTGTATGTGTGTGTGTGTGTGTGTGTGTGTGTTTGCCAGTGTGTATATGTGTGTGTTTCTGTGTAGTGTCTCTATTTCTGTATCAACCCCATCAGTCCATTTTCCTCTCTGAATTCACACATAGAAATCTCATTACCACAATGACTGTGTCTGGCCCTGAAAGAGCGTTGACAAACTCCACCGATGCACAAACTCCACACGCTCTGCTCTTGCTCTGGTTAAAACTCCTGTTTTGTAGACCCTTGGGTCCTCTTTTTTCTCAGAGTCCGACTTCCCCTCACCCTGCCCCTTTGGCTCTGAAAGAAGCTGGTGTAGTGTAGTATAGAGTAAAGAGTCATGCCAGCCAGCCAGCAGACTGACCCAACCAGAGGCCTTTAGCACACTCTGCATTCACACGGCTGTTGAGAGCCCACCATTGAGCTGGGCTCTTGCGTAGGCGACTATTGCATCATTGTGACACGGGCAACCATGACGATGGCCCAAACTCACTCGGGACATCCGCTCGGCCGGTGGCTGGTTACGTCCATGAGCCTTCTGGGTATTATGGGATGCCTGTGCGGGGGCTGGGTTGTGTCTCGGACCAGGACGAACGTGATGGGCCCAGACACAGAGGAGGCCACTGTTCCAGATTTCCATTGCGAAGAGGAGAAATACTTCAACAATGCCGTCCAGTCATTAAATTCCATTAAAATTCGAAAATGGAGTTGATCGAAATTTGAAAATGTTGCTTCATTTGATTTTTATTCATTTGAAAATTAAGACATATATACTGTACTAATAACATCATTTTCTTAATTTGTTTTATTATGTTTTCTTACATTTAATTATTTTGCTTCAGTGCTTTTGCAGATCATTTTAATGCTTTGCTGCTTATTTGAGTTAAAAGTTAAAACACTATGATTAGAAAACTAGAGTGCTAGCATTCCCTTGAATAAAGAATACAATATTTAATATTAAATGTGTAAGTTACTGGTACATCTACTTCTGTTCTGTAAGATTAGAACGGAGTCTTCTAGAAAAAGGGATGAACTAGGTACAGAAGTAGAACGTAAAATCGCTTCACCTTCTCTCTTATCTGGGCACTACCACAACCAGCCAACGGGGGGCAGTGTTGCTATTCTGAGTGCCCCATCAGTGCAAACCTTCTTCCTCTCTCTCATGCCCCTCTCTTCATTCTCTCGCTTTCTTCCTCTAAGACAAGGACAATGATGGACAATTTGACAGATTTTGACATTACAAATGAAATGGACTCTGAATAATCCGCCATAGGGGACCTTTAAGAAGTGTGTTTCATCGGGGGTCATTAAGCGTAGAATGAGTTAATTCTGCAGGCCCGCTCCAGCACATGAGCCAATAACTAGGGTGGGATTACAGGTTAGAATGAGTTTAGGACTAGAATATTGGATGCTTTCTCCCCCCTCTCGCTTACCACTGATCCAGTCATTCCCCGCCGGAGACACAGACACTAATTAAATTTGGCTGTGGTGCGAGACTGTGGATTATATTTTAATAATTCCACTCTTTTTTTCAATGCATGCTGCTTGAGTAAGCTGAGCTTGCCCTGGCGTCTAAAAAAAAGCCTCTGCGTTTAATTATGGATGACCAAGTTCAGGCACATTTTCTTGGACTCTTGCAGTGGATCATTGAAAGTAATTGTTATACAGTCAGCAGTTAATTAATTAACCTAATTAGCCAATGCTACCCTAATTGCTGCTGGAATCCTGTAGCATATTAGATAATTGTAATCCCTGTCCATAACCGAGACAAATGGAAACCAAATACTGGGAAACAGTCACGTGTTCTCACCACAAATTATTGAGCCTGTTACAAAATGTCTACTGTACTATCTATAACGCTCTCAGGGCTGATATCGTTGACTGACAATGACTGTTTTCATTGAAATTAGACCAAATGGCAAATAGTGGTGTGACTGACAATTCCATTATTCTATTGTTACAGATGTGTAATTTTCATGAGTGATCTGTAGATTTAGACATTGTACAGATCTACCATGAAAATTAGATGAGTATGCGTCTCGACATCCACCAAGAAAAAATACAGATCACCCATATAACTGTTCCTGTTAGTTCCTGTTAGTTAGTTAGATAGATATCCCAAAGGAAATGACCCTCGCAGCACCAAATTCTGTCGTTTTTTTAACCTACAGACAGCACTCAGGAATGTGAAACAGCAGGGCTATGGGTTGATTCACTCCACATAATCCCTTTAACTTGAATGTGGCCAATTCTTCCCTGTGTGTCGACTTGAAGACGATCCTTATCATCCACCAGCTTGTTCCCCCCTTCTTTCCCCCCTCTTCCTCGTTCTTCCTCCTCCTCCTCCCTCTCCACCTTCCCGTCCTCCCCCTCTTCCTCCTCCTCCTCCCTCTCCTCCTTCCCGTCCTCCCCCTCTTCCTCCTCCTCTGGCAGCCTGTCATGTCGGTGCGAATCTTCAGAAATGTCAGCGCATCTCTGAGCCTGGATGCAGGTAATCGTCTAAATGGCATTACAGTGCACCACGTCCCTGGTGATGCGGCAGCCAGAAAGTGCTGGAATTCTTCTGCACCATTCTATCCCCCTCTCTCTGTCTTTCTTTCCTTCCTTCTTTCTTTTCCTCTGTCTCTCTGTAAGTGACATTGTCCATCTCTTCTACTACCCGCAGGGATGTATGTGTGTGTATGGAAGTGTGTGTGTGTGTGTGTGTGTTACATGAGAACACAAGCCCAGCGGGAACAGAATGCACATAGAGTCTAGAGAGGGCCTGTGCACTAGAGTCTATCTGGTCCATTACTGCAACAGGCATACAGTACAGTACACACAATAACACACTGTTTCTGGGAGTGTGTGTGACTTCTGAGTGTGTTAAGACTCATGCCTGTCTCTCTTTGTCTTTCTCTCTCACACACACACACACACACACACACACACACACACACACACACACTCTCTCTCTCTCTCTCTCTCTCTCATACACACACACACACACACACACACACTTCCATACACACACATACATC
>JAGFZM010006515.1:0-20038 GCA_017657215.1 Limnothrissa miodon | reverse complement strand
GCTACTATCACAGCAGTAGATCTGTGTCAAAAGTCTTGTGCACTTGTGCATAGAATTTTTGCACTTGAACACGAACGTCACAAATGTGTATCATGAAATCTGAAGTTGCAGAGTTTTTTTTCCTGCTCTGCCAATACAACATAGAGGACACAAGTACACAAATCCCATGTGCAGCTACGAGTCTCAAATTCTATTTTCAGCTGCTCTCACTTCTGCGACATGCCAACTGCGATATGTGTCTCAAAAGTAATTTGTGTGGTTCAGCGAATCACCTTAAGTCTGTGGGCGGGACTTGTGGGAATTCTGGCCAATCAAGAGCCTGTTGGACGCCTTCTGGACAGTCAGCAGCTCCACTACATGCCTGGCGCCTAAACTACGAGAAAACTTCACTACTAACTAGAGACAGAAAAGATCGCGCTGCACAGAAGAGGTATGTTTCACAATTTTGATGTAGCCTGCTACTTTTATAGGCCACACATAGTTGTTCTCCTCAACTAATTGACAATATTTCCGCTGTTTTTCGCTGTAATTCGCTGTTTATTCTCTTTTTTCGTGGTTATAGCCTAACTTGTCAGGAGAGATGTTAAGCAACTACTGCCTAGCTAAGGTTGTCGCGGTTGACTGCTATAAATGATAATAAAGCCACTACAGTCTGTAGGCACTATGTATTTAACTGGAAAGCCCCTAGCATGATCTGAAGTTGCATTGATTCTCTCTTAATTAACAGCCATGGGAAGCTGCTCTAATGTCCCATAATTCTGGTCCTGTTACAAATCCCGTAGTTTCAATGTGCAAAGTTAACAGGCAGGCTACAGTAGGAGTAGGTGCTGCCTAAAGTTACCCTTTATGTCATTTTTTCTGCAGGCTACATGATGACAGAGGCCGGCAGATCTTCACAAGTGAGTAGGTCTAGGCTGATTGTTGATAGCCTGGGACAGGTAAAACAGTGGTGGGTTGGTTGATGGCAGTGATTTATTGGAATATTGGCCTATCACACCAAGAATGATAACAATAAACATAATGTGTGTTATACAATGTGAAGGGTAAAATTTGACGGGTTCTGATTGGCTATTAGCTTAATTCTTAAAGTATTCTTAAAATATCTCTGAAAGTGATCCACAACGATATCGTTCATGTCGTTAGTTTAGTTCGTTTTGTGTGTTTTATGTGTGAACGTCGTCATTCATATTGAGACAATATTTGTTGATACAGTAGTTATCGTTCTTGGTGTGAATAGGCCTTATGAAAATGTACCACACTAGAATTGGTACTTGCTTTTTGTGTCTTATCATCATAGTGAGGATCAGGCTATGCTGAATATACATTTGACAGTATTGGGAAAATCTATGTGTAACAAAACATTGTTGATATTTGCAAATATTTTGCCCATGGTATGGGGGGAGGTAGGGCTCTCAAACTGTGTTAAATCACATCCACTTACTGTACATGTAGCCCCTTTCCCTCTGTCTGCAGGGTTTAGCTAGTCTGCCAATGGCATGGAGGAAGCTGGTGCAAAGTAAAATATCAAGATAATTTATTGCTAGCTAGACAAAATGGATAATGGGCCTTGACCTTTTCACTTTGCATATGAGGAATGACTGTTGGACGATGATGGTTAATGTGATCGTGAGCAGTGTTTCTGTCTTCATATTGACTAATACAGTATGCTGAGACAAAAAAAAGGGTTAAGACTGATGATGTCAGGGCTTTGGTCATGGCTGTGTCATGTCATTTGACTTTTTTGTTAAGTTTCAGTTGTGCCTCTGTGTCTGTTACCTCCTTTGTCATTTCTTCTGTCACATGCCTGTGTTTACCCTGCTTCTACACCCCCTGTGTATTTACTGGGTTTACTTCCTGGTTTGTGATGTGCCTTGGCTTACTTCAAGGCGTTATCATTTCATATTGTCAAAGATGGTGGATAGGCGTAAGATTTGTCATGGTAGTTCATTTCTGTGGTAGCCAAGTGTGGATTAGTTCCAATCTGCATAAATGTGCATGCCGTTGAGGTGGATAGTACACACTATGTACACTGTGCACGTACCTGAAATTAAGTTGATGTTCTCAGAGTGGAGTCATACTACCAGCGCATTTTTCAGAAAAGGGCATGATACCGTGTCTGAAATATAGCTTACATACATTGCTCAGAAAAATAAGGCTTTTAAATATTCTGTGAAAATCTGGGATTTTACTATAGACCTCAATGTCACAGAGTGAGCCTCTCCACTGTATAACCACATAAGGGGGTTGTTTCCTGGTTTTGTAGTCTCATGTGCTTCCTTTTCTCCTTTTGGTTCTCTGTGTCTTCGCCCCTCACCTGTGATTGGCCATTGTCTTTCTGTTGCTATCTGTTCCTGTGTCGCGTGTAAGGTACTATGTTTAGGTATCTGAGTAAGTAAAGTTCCCTCTTTATTCACAAACGTTCTTTTAGTCCTTTACTGTGTCCTGTATTGTTTTTCTACACACAGAGCATGCTGCTTGATCATTTGCTGGAGAGATTGGACACGCGACTGTCTAATTGGTTAACCCGCTTGCCGCTGGACCTTGATTATCTAGAATTCGCTTGTTCCCAGGAAGTGGTCATGTTGTCAGCATTAACCAGCCATCAAGACGCACCACATCCAGTCTACAGTGCACTTGTTGAGTTGCATCGTTTAGTTGCTCAAGAGAACGCAAAGGAGGTAAATGTAGTGGTGTCCTTGGAGAGGGGACAGTTTGGCCGCCCCAGAGTTGTCCTGGAGAGGCAACACCTATCTAGTTTATTGGAAATGGGCCTGCCTGTGACCTCCATCACCAAACTGTTTGGTGTGTCCAGGTCCACTTTGCACCGGCGGATGGCAGAGTGGGACCTATCTGTCAGCCAACTGTACAGTAATGTATCAGATGAAGATCTTGATGGCCTTGTGCATGACATTCTGTCCAACAGCCCTAACACAGGGTACCGAATGATGAAGGGACTTCTGGAGGCACAGGGCCATCGGGTTAAGTGGTCAAGAATACGTGCCTCAATGCACAGGGTTGACACAGCAGGCATTGTGTCTAGGATGTCTGCGCTGCGCTGTGTAGTGCGACGAACATACACTGTGTCAGGTCCAAGAGCCCTGGTCCATATAGACACCAATCACAAACTTATCAGGTTGGTGATATTTTTCACAATGTAGTGTGTTGTGTTATAAGCATTTCATAATGTACTGTCTGGTTTAAGTTCAGTTAAAATAAATGTATGTTATATTGTTGTGTGGCCCTTAGTATGGAGACTAGTTCAATTCAATTCATTTGTAGAGCTCCAAATAAAATACAATTTCCTCGCAGCGCTTTACAGACCGTATTAGGAGCACCCAAGAGTAACGGGCAAGGCAAAAAAATCCCTTCTGGTTGTTCTGGCTGATTATGTTTTAGGAATCCATCTTTGGCAGATTCACAACTCAAGGGCTCAACACAACTGCCAGGGGCTAAGTGAAGTACAAGTACAGTCTAGTTTACTGATAGATCACAAATAGTCCATGGTTTTGATTAAGCATCATAGTTGCATGATTACAAAATATTGTCCCACAACATTACCTTGTAGTCTAAACAAAGTTTGTTGTCTTAAAGTTCTGTTGGACACCGCAATAGCAGCCAATCAGAGTCAAAGAGTGGGGTCAATAGTGGGAGTAGCAACTAGGTAGAGTTAATTTTGACAAGTTCCATCATGGGAGGGTCCGTTACAGGGCCCCTAGGAAGGAGGAAAGTCGGTCCTGGTATAGGCTTCTGGTGAAGTTGGTCATAGTACTACTCAGTCAGAAGGGGTTGATAACAAGGAGGCAGGGAGTGGACAGCAGACATGACACTCAGCAGAGATGATTGTAGTAAATGTGGGCAGAAGAAGCAAGAGAATTAGGACTTTCTAGGAAATTGCCATTTCATAGATTGTGTCATATATGCATAAATGTGGTCGGAAAGTCAGAGAGAGAGAGTATGTATTCACTGCATGTATGTATTCATAATTATCAAATGTTACAGTACAGTATATCTGTCAGAGTATATAGAGCGAGTAAATCTTTTATGACGGCACATATCCCTTTTTCTGAGAATACAGGAATTTAGTTGGTTACTCTGTTTTTTCATTCTCAAATAAGGTACAACATTGTAATATTTGGTGGCATTGATGGCTTCTCGAGAAAGGTAATTGTATTTGATTCTTCATCTTTTTAACATTAGAATAACAGTGATTCAAAAACAATGCTATTTTCATAACTGTTGCTTAGATATTTTTAAAAACTAATTTACAGTAGCTTGAAATCCAATGCTCTATTTGGAATTCATTTTCCACTCTACGAACTACAGCTCCCCAATGCCAGTAGTGCTCATGCAGCCCTGGACCATGATGCCAACACCATTGTGCTTGATTGTAGGCAAGGGACAGTTGTCTTGGTGCTTACCAGGGTGTATTGCCACAAGTATTGGACACAATCTAAACAGGTCGATCTTTGTGTCATTAGAACAAATGTACACGTGACATGTGACAATATACTTCGTTGTATCCTTGTAGATAATGTACCTTGGGGCTGCAAATAACAACAGGGCCGCGACAACACTTGCTTTCTTCTCTGCGGTTGAAAAGTATGGCTGGCCTCAAAGGTATTTCATTCATGACTACATTCTTATCCCACCCTTGAGAATTGGATTTATCTGCTTGTTTTCATTTGTCATTTGTGTCTATCTGGACATCATCGCCAAACAGGGTGAGGGGAGACCAAGGCGTAGAAAACGTCGATGTGGCCCGGATTATGTTTACTGTCCTTGGAGCTGGCAGAAGCAGCTTCATCACAGGCAAAAGTGTACATAACCAAAGGTTATACACATGCAAGCTCACACGCATACACAATCAAATATGTACACACACACATCATCAATGTTGTACAATGTTAATGATGTACATTTATACAAGACATACAGTATAACTTGTCCATGTGGGGGGTTGGTTAGTGGGTGCAAAGTATATTACTGTGGATTACTTTAATCCTTTATACCCCTAGTATTAATCCTTTAGAACTTTATAATGATCAGGTAAACAAGTGTGATAAGTTAGACATGTTGTGTTACTATTAATCTCACGTGTGCTGTGTGAAGTTATACAAAATGATGTGTGGGTTTTTAAGCACGTTATGTATTGTCTTACAATACATACCACATGCTTGTCACTGCCCCCGTCAACCACCATCACCACCTTGCCCTCTCCCCACATACATACAGCACACTATCCCATCTCCCTTATGATCCCCCCCAACCATGACCCCTGGCACTTGGGTTAGCCCCTTGAGCCGTGGATCTGCCGCCACCTATCTCACCCTATCAACTTCTGCACTTTATACGCCCCCTCCCCCATAAATGCACAAATAGGCTGACACCAGACTTAATTTCACTGCGTTCAAGGAAGTTTATTTGTCATGTGCATATAGTTACTGAGTGTAAGAAATGCAGTGAGATTATGTACATTTCTTACACCCAGTAGCTAAAGGCATGTGACAAATAAATAAATTTTTTACACCCAGTAACTATAAGCATGTGACAAATAAACTTCTTTGTATCCTTGTCTTTTGTTAGTTTATGTCTGAACTCAGTAATTGTCATGCATTAATTATTTGTTATGTAAAATGTTGTTAAACAGGATCGAAAGGCTTTGGCGTGATCTTTTCACAGCAGTGACGGGCTCCTTCTACAGTGTCCTACACCAGCTTGAGGAGGATGGTCTCCTTGACCTGTCTAATGCTGTCCACCTGTTCTGCTGCCATTACATATTTATTCCCCGTTTACAAGCCCAGCTTGACGTGTTCCGAGATGGTTGGGACAATCATCCCCTGTCCTCAGAGAGAAACCGCACTCCAAACCAACTATGGGTCATGGGGGAATACAACAACTCCCAAGAGCACCGTGATGGGGTACCTATTTAATAGATGTAGTATGGTTCCCAAATCAGAAATTCGGTCTCTGCATTTAATTCTCCATGATTTAGTGACAATACTATGCAGAGACCAAATTTCTGTCATGGGACCAGTAGGCCACGGCTGCATGTAGGTAGCCAGATACTATGTTATTGAAGAACACTAACAAAATAAATGTCTTGCAGGATGTGCAAATCCCTTTGATCGACTGGGAGGACAGCGGCCTCATACCCTGTGACCCAAGCTTCGGTGTCCACGTGCCAGAGATTTACCATTCTTTTACACAGGATGACATTGCCAGACTTAATGCTGCTGTTGACCCACTTGGACCCTCCCAAAGCAGGGGTGCTGACCGTTATGTATTAGCTGTTGAATTTATGCACAGCATAGGCTATATGTAAGGGCATCAACATTTACTGTGACTAATAAAACTGTTTCATGAATTAATTGCTGTTTATTTCGTAGCCTAATTAGCCTAGACACTACCGTAGTATTAGTTAGGCTACTTGTGGTTTATGTTTGTTAACAACTTCATCAATGGGCCATTTCAAGGCTTTCCCCTCCGACATTGCACAGGGGCTGCTTCAAAGGCCACTGTTCCCACCTTGTTTACCTATAATCAAATGCCTTACTTCTTTGGAAAGACATAGAAGTGTCTTAGGAAACAATCAGTTATTTTGTTATTGCGTCAGCCAAATATTATCAATAAATATTGGCCTTGCTAAGTAATGCATATCGACCCTTAAAGTAGATTACAGCAATTCCTGCCTGGTGCCCAAATTGAAAGGGAAACACAGTCCAAAAAGTTACAGCAGAAACAAGCAAACAAACTCAAATTTAATGCATTTCTGTTCTACATGGCTGCTCTGATAAAGGCACATTCAACAGGAGATGTGTTTTTTTTTTTGAACAGTCAACAGTTATAAGACCCTGATGTGTTATTCCTACTGTAACACCATAACAAATTTAATGTAAACTTTTCTGTTCTGAAATTCTGTATGTCAGACAAGAACATGAAATGAACCTGAAAAACATGTTAATTGATGCGCTCTACGGCGTATTTACAGTAAGCCAAACCCGTATTCACTACTAGCCAAGCACATCTCTAGATGCCGCCTGAAATCACTGTATGTCTCATAGTGCCCAGGCAAACGTAGAGTACGGAAGCATGTGGATGATGTTGGGTGGTCCCTCTTCTCCACTTCCACCTTCATATCTTCCATAGGAATCTCCCAACCAACCCAAAACTTCACAAGTTGATGTAGCTGCTCTTGGCACTCTAGAAAAAAAGAGGACAAAAACAACATATGAAGGCAAGATGGTGAAAGGTATAAAAGGTTTTATGAAGTATCTGATGTGGATAGGACTAAACAGTAATCTATGTCCTTCGCAACAAATAAAACCTTTGCTTTCCAGGTTACGTGAACATAGGCACAATAAGTTAAGGTACATCTTTAACAAAATAAACATTTAATAAAATTCAATAATATCTTACAGTAATTTCACCTATTGTCATTAGAGACTGTAGAATCAGCCGGGCAAGGGTACAGTTACAGTGGCTTTGTATGTCTTGTATTTGTAGACTTTTGGTGACAATGTTATGATAATGTATGTATTTACATTTCCTTGAACTCTCTGCAGAGCTATTCTTAAGCAAGTGGTGAGCTAGTGACAGCTCTCAAGAAACAGGGTGAGACTCCCCTGGAGTTCAAACATAATTTCAATCCCTCTGGTTGGGCATGACACCTATTTATGATCCTCCAGAATTTACGACATCTTGGGCAGCAGTGTGCTTGTTCAGAATAACTTGGCACGTTTCTCACATACTGGAATGGCATGATAGGCATGGCAACTGTCTGACAAAGGCCTGTTGTCTTGTAAACATACCTGTGTTGATAAATCGCCGCAAAAACTCAAGGATTCTTGATGTTGAATTCAAATCATCGGACTGCAGTTCTGTACCCTGAGGCCACTTGATATGGTCCAGGACAGTCTAAGGCAACAGAATGATAATGACTTATCATGCAAGTTTAATATTTCCAGTGATAATCAGAGCTAAATCAACCCATAGTCCTGTTGAGTTTTAATTTTCAGGTGCCTGCTTAAAGGCACTCTAAGCGATTGTGTTTGATGTCACTTCTTGTTGACGTTCGAAGTATTGTCAAACAAAACGGAGGATAGCTCCCTCCTCCTCCCTCCCATGCCTCCTGAAAGACTCACGCGCAGTAACCCCCACCCAACCCCCTCCTCCAAATCCTTCTTGTCGTTTATTGGCTGGAACAATGTTTGTTATGTTTCATTTCGTTTGTTATGCTAGGTTTGCCCACTGTGTTTTTTAGCCGTTTGTGGAGCCTGGGCTGTCTACAGAGACCGCGTTTTTTTACAGTGTGTTCAGGGGACAGGCAGCTAGCAGACTGTGAGGAGATGTTTGCTGTATGTAACAACAAATGTTTTAGTCCTAAAAACGCGTCACATCGCTTAGAGCACCTTTAAGTTAGCACAAGCTGTCACTTAGCCCATTTGGTCTGTGTTGTAACATGACAAACAGAGGTATGGGTTGAGTTACTACAGACAATCCCTTTAACGTCATTCATTTAAAATGGTTAAACTGCACATCTTAGTACAATTAAGAGCTTATACCTGGGCATTGCACAGAGCCTCAGATAGACGAGGGAAGACTGATGCCACTGTGTCTGGGCGTGACTCAAACATTGGCAACATGAATGACTCCTTCAGTCCTCGCTTCAGCTGGTCAAGTTGATCCATGATTCGTCCAAACACCTTTGAAGACCAGAAATATGTCGTCTTTTTAATGTACAAACCCCATTCCAAAAAATGCTGGATATAATACCACTAATACCAAATAGCAAAGTAGAACATGAGAAGCCCTAAAAAAATTCCAACCAAAAAAAAAAATGAACTTACTGCATTCTGGAGGAGGCTGTGCAGCAACCATGTCATATTGGACTCTTTCAATACTGCATAGTCCATCTGAATAGCCAGCCTGTCGATGGCCTCCCGCTGCTCCTTGGATAGTACCCCAAGGTCTGGTCTACTGCTACTTGCACAGACTTCATAAAGCTTTTAAGTAATAAAAAAAAAGACATATCAAAGATGTATCCATGTTTTAAAAATATCACTGACAAACTACCCTTTCTACATTGGTTGATTGAAGTTTTAATGTAAAGTACAACAGTTCAGTATTCAAACTGTTGTACTGCATTCCACTCCTCTAAGCTTACTGGTCTGATGATCTGACAGACTTCCACATCAACAAGGTCTTCCAAGGCAATTGTGGCCGTTTGTGGAGCGCCACCCTGCAGCACATGCAGTACTGCAGGACTGACACCCGCCAGGCGAGGACCACCATGTATGAATGCATGGCCGATCATCCGTCCCGCCATTATGAACATCTCGTTTTGGAGAAAAAGTTTTGACGTAGAAGGGACTAGATGATCTGGTTGGCCCTCAAACAACATGGCACCGCATGAGTTTCCTAAGTGGGAATGAAAATCAAAAGTATACATAAGATTGAAGTGATAGTTCAGTGTCATTCAACCATGGTGCCGTTGACGTAACGTAAACTGCATTTTCGCATTCGTGTTTGGTCTACGTTGTACCAAATTCTTCAGTTGTCCTTGCTATCTACAGCAGTCATCAAGCTCGTACAACAGGGCTAAGACTGATCGACGTCAGACTATCACTTCAATTTTTGGATTGTTTCTAAAATGCATCTCTCGGGAAGGGCAAAACCAACAACATACATTTTACATACTACAGTATAGTAAAGCAATGATGAAAATAGTGACAACCACAACAATCACATCCTAGCAAGATACCTAGTAGGATGAAAAAAAAAACCTTGAGTGATTTGTCATTACATTTCTCCTGAGAACTTACCCATATCAACCTTGAAACCATGCAGCAGCTTGTTCATGGCCATACTAAGGAAATGTCTGTTGACGCCATCACCAATAGCTACATCTCCTGAAAACACAAGAGTCAGTATGACAGCCGTTGAGAACATATACCATAGTTACAAGCAGACTCAATGTTGTCTATATGTCTCATATCACTGAACAAGAAAAATCGCTTAGAAAGAAATTCCCTTGCAATGGTAATTAATGACACAATACAGTAGCCTTTTTGTACCCTGCATCCTGCATTGAAATGGCCTTGCCCAATCAGTGTTTGGAGCTTTATAGAAATTGATGATGCGGGCTTCTCTATCATCTTCGTCTTCACCAAGGTCGAGTTTTACTTTGAGTGTAAGTTCTTCCTCTTTGTCTTGCAACAATCTCATCCTGTACTGATTTGCAGCCAGACCTGGATCAACAATGGATTTCCAGACTGGAAATTACAAAATAAAGAGCATACATTGTTGTTACACCACAGCTGTAAAAAGACATCACACTCAGTGTGGCCAACTTTCTCTGTGCATTTACATCAAAGCACCAATCATGTCAGGGATGCGGCCTCTCCGAGGCATAATTGAGACCCAGGCGCAGGGAATTTACGAAGACAAACAAATTTATTAACAAAACACAAAAAGAACAGAGAACACTTACAATGCTGGCGAGAACACTAAGCAGACATGAGACACCCGACATGCGACAAGCGACAATGAACCAACAAAGACTGAACAGAGACAGGGGTTTAAATACACAGGGAGATTAGGAACAAGACTCAGGTGTGACAAGGCGGGGCTAATTGATACAATAATCACAAGACAAGACAGAGTGCAGGTGAGGGGTGGACCCAGGGAACTGATTGACAGGAGGGAAGACAATCACATGACCACATCAGGAAGAGAACAGGGGAAGACAGACACACGGCAGGAATGACAGGAGCACATGACATGACAAAGAAACCAGGAAGTGAAACCGGAAACAGGCACAAAAACACCAGGAACTAAAACAGAAAAACTAACACACAAAACACCCTAAAACCCTGACAAATCATGAATACTGGATGTAAGTGAATGTGTACCAACATACAGATTACAGTATAAGTAGACATAATTCTGTTATTTTATTTATGTTTATCAGGTGCTTTACCAAAACTAGGCCTATGTGAGAAACTTTGAAGCAATCTGACCAAACAAATAGGTAGAAATTATTAATTGGTGCATATTGTCTACTGTAATTATTCTAAAATTGCAATAATACCGCTATCACCACAATTGTCCACTCCTGGTCTGAACTGGCGTGGTGAAGGGGTAGGAGATGTGGAAGGCAGCAGTGCATCATGGGACCTTAAGATGAATAAAAGTGCAGGAAGCACACAGTAAATACACCTCCACTCAGCAAGACAATTTGGAGTAACATAGACCAAATAGCAAGACGGCAGTTAACATTAAATGAATAGTACTGTAGGTGATGAACGTGAAAGTGAGCTTGTCATTTAGTGAGTGTCAGATGCATGTTTGCTATTTGGACTATGTTGTACAAAAATGTCTCGTTCTCCTTCCTATTACAGCACTCAGCAAGCTTGTATAGCAGGGCTACGATTAAAGGCCCACTATGCAACATTTTTCATTTAATTAATCAGTTTCATACTGTTTAGGATGCTAAAATTAGTCATTACACGGCGAACGAACGGTGTAGAATGCGCCACCGGTATAACGGTAGATACAGCACTTGCAATGTTCAGCAGCGCGGACCGCCTCCAATAGAATGCAGTGCAATACAATGCAATACAGCTGTCTTTAGAGGGAGCTCGTGAGAGAGAAAAACAGAATGTTGCTTAGTGCCGGTTTAACTCTGAATGACTCAGAATGATTGGAATAAACAGAAGCATTCATGCAACACTATTCTTCACACCTTGTAGGTCTAGACTGGCATAGTGGGAGGGTCGATGTGGAAGGCAAGTCCAAACTCCCAAGCATTGCATCTTCAGACCTGAAAGTGAAAACATGATTAGAGAAGCATAAATACATTCACATTCAGATTCCCAGACTATGTCAACTACCTTTCCAAAATTCTGCATGCACAGGCAAATCAGATACTGGCAGCTCTTTTCCACAAATCGGACAGGGCTCCTGAGGGTCAATAATGGCACATAATGGCATGAATAAGAAAGATTCAATTGAAAATATGCCCCTCTATATTTTATTACACAAAACTCTGAATGGGTTCATTAACACATCAACAATACAATATCCTCTAACCAAAGGAATAACATCATCATTTGTCCCACTGTCTTCCTCTTCAAGTTCTTCATTCTTTAAATGGTAATAAATAAAAGAGAAATCCATTGTAAGAGAAACACTAGTTACTCTTTCAATGTACTCAGAGCAGAGAATATGAAAAATTCACTTAGTTTGTAAGAATAAAACCAATGTAATAATGACAACCGCTTACCTTGCAAGACACTATGTGGAGTTGTAGAAGAGGCAGCGGTATCAACTTGGAACAGGACATACATGTGTGCTTTGGCATTTTTTTTAATTCTTCTGCATCGTATGGTAATGGGGTGCTTTCTATTGTTTCCTGCAGTGGTACTATGTAGATTACATTTTTCCCATTGTTCGAACTGTTTTTAATAATTTTTCCTGTGTACCCCTGTGTGCCCTGGGGCAAAGGGTTTGTCTTTCTCTGTCCACTGCCGCCTTGGAGGAAGAGAAATAATTTTAAGAGAGAAGAAAGTATTTTATCAACTCACTGTCTTGTTAAATTCTTTGAAAACAATTCTCACCTGCTGCCTTTCTCAAGAGCCATCCTCCACTGATTTCTCTCATTTTAGGATACTCATCTTGCAGAGCAGTTGTTATCTGTAAAAGGTTAATCTGCTTATTTTCGCTTTTGTAAAGACATACAAACATTTTGTAACTACAATGTTATGAACAGAATAGAGTAGAAAATAACAGAATACAACACAATAGATTAATATAAGACAAAGAATATTATTTTAACTTATAAAAACAATGGAAAATATTTAAGAATATCAGAATGGAAGAGACACATTCAAAGTGTCACTAGAAGTGGAGATATCCACCCACTGATATATTGTACTGTAACTCTTTACAGTCTGCACTTTTAATCGAGCTGACATATGTGAATGTTCCATTCCTTCAAAGCAGTTGATGAAACTGTTGACTGTCCCAATCATGTTATATTGCTTAATGAACTACTTTTTTTTATTAATGATTAGTCTTTAAAGATGACATATAATTTGCATCAAATAACCCTTTGCAACGAGTAAACAATAAACTACAATGTCTACAAAGTTGTGACTGATTTACTGAAGGTAATGTAAAAATTACCTCTGCATGATCAGCATTTTCAGACAAAATTACTGTCCTTCTTCCCAGGCCAGTCTGAAGAAGGACTGTTTCATCCTTCGGTGTTTTGTCTGTGTGGTAAGGCTGCAGGCAAAACTCTATCTGCATGGTCTTTGCCACACTTATTTGGGGACAGTCTTTAGTCTTTCTTTTTCGTTTCAGGCCACCTGAAAACATTGCCGGGAAACTTCTAAAATAAAACAGGCAGTTGATATTTAGTAGACATCTCAATATGCAAGGAAACAATAATATTTCACATAATATTACTTATTTATTTTAATTTTTGCAGACATCTCAACAAAGGAAGCACAGAAGTAGATATCTCTGTCTAATGAGTAATGTGTAGCCTGTGGTGCAAATAGGGTTTACCCTGAAGTGCAATGTACTATTGTAGTGTAAGTGGACAGTGTGGATTCACATGTCTTTTGTCCATGCAAATAACAATCAGGTTGATGAGTAGGCAACCAATTACAATTTGGAAATATTAAGAAGACAAGGCCTTCCACTTACTTTTGCATCTCTGACTGCACTGTGGTCTGGGGTAGTCTGGAGGGGACAGCAGAAACAGGCTTAGCAGCAGTGTCTTGAGATCTGGTCGCCCTTTCATTTCTGATGCAGGTTAGAAAGGTACGAACTGCTGACTCGATATTGGGATCATCAGGCTGAATTTGAGAAAATAAAATAAACATACAGTATGAGATTGCAGAATAATGGAATTCTGGAAAAGCGTGACACCTCATTCACACCAAATCAGTGCACCAATGCTCTGCCTGCAATCACCTTCAGAGTGTTTAAAGTAAAAGGTCTCAAGTGAAATTTCTCATAAATAAATCTATCCTAAATGCTAAGCTCTTGTCACTTCACTAATTTGGCTGCCATGTGAGCAGTATAGTGGGTGCGGCCCACCGGTTAGCGCTTCAGACTTGTGACCGAAGGATGGCTGGTTCAAACCCCGACCAGAAAACGGCTGAAGTGCCCTTCAGCAAGGCCCTCACTGCTCCCTGAGCGCCGCTGTTGCTCAGACCTTGTATTAAGTATCTTGTTATCAGTATATGTACTGTTCCATAGCAGGGCTATAACAATATCTATTTAACAATCTTTGCCGCAAAATATTTCCATCCAAGAATCCATTTGATATGTAAGAGACCTTAGAGATGAAAAACATTGTTGGGTTTAATTCCACCTCGGTGGGGGTGACTGAAATTTTTAGGGCCATTGTCACTAGCCTATGCTCCTTGCCACCAGTGTGCCGCCAGTGTGCGGAGGCAAACAAATCTGTCCGATTTGAAAGTGATCTGCAATGCTGTCGGTGCAGATGTTTGAAGGGCTTTCACTTTATCCAACGGCTCCGACAAATGGACTTGAATCGTGATCAACAGACGGTGGCGCCGCTAGTGTGCGAGGTTGTATTAAAAACAATGGAATACAATTTAGGAACCAGTATGCGGAGGCCTTTACGCCCTCCGACACCGATCAAACCTCGAAGATAGAGTCTGCTTTTCTCATACAGTGTGCTGACCAATATTATAGCGTCTTTTATGTTGCCCTCAACCCACCACTGTTTCACGTTTCCCTGCAAGGCAGGCTATCAACACTCATACTCACTTGCGAAGACCTGCTCTCTGCCATTGCTGGTGAAACAAGTATCCTGAAGAAAAAAAGAGGCAACGGATCACTCGATGGTTCCAGCAAGGTGTTTAGTTCAGGCCAATGCGGTTTAATACAACTTCAGCATGACTAGAGGTTAACAGTTAAACACATAAGCTATGTACATAATGGCCTGCACTCAAACCTGTTGACTAGGCCTAAATGACGCGTAGTCTACCTCCAACATACCATTTATAGGGCCCTATTTTTTCCTAAATTCCACTTTTTCCATTTTTATTTTTCTGAATTCTGTGTTTTACGCTATAATCATATTTAGTTACCTTAGGTGTCTAATTTTGGAGTGCTTGGGGGGGGAAAGCAAAAATGTACCATTTTAATCAATATTCAGCTTTAAAAGTCAATGACAAACACAACCACACATATCAAATGAATAGTTTCATTTTAACATATACAGAAAAATATGTAATAGCCACTCTTAACTCAAAAGTAGATATCCAAAAATAGTTTTGGGGAAAAAAGTCCATTACAACTTTTTTCATTATACAGCTCAACTTCATTAACTTAATAGCTGCAACTTAACAGCATTTGCAGAAAAGTTGTTGGCCAGATGCATACTAATTGTTTGGATATAGTTCTGCCTGAAATCTGGCAGTCAATCGCAAAGATTCTACAGCGCTCCGCTTTGGTTAATCGCGTATTTCCTAACTTTTTAGAAGCTGCTGGTTTTGCAGCAGAGACTGGCTTCGTTTAGACATATCCCTCGCAAGCGAGGTAAAGTTAGCCGGATGTTTGATTTTCGCCCGATATTCGATCTCAACTTTCCACGCATTCGGTTTTGCCCGCAAACTTAACAACCAGATCAGCATTGCATACAGTTCACACTGTTGTCATGTCTCCAGCGAAAACTATGAATTAATTGTCGGTGTCATAGGCTACAGCTATTTAAATGACGCTATAGGCCTGATGGCTCTAGCAGCTTGCGCTCAGGCGGCAACATTCCATGTCAGACAATGAAGCCAAAAATGAACGTTCTAAAGTTGCAATACCACAGTCATCCGCTGGGGGCTGGCTGCAAAGGGGAGTCAATTCCCATTGACCCCCATGTTAAAAAGTCAATTTTAAAAATAAACATATTTACAGCCTGGTTCAAAAAACGGTTTTAGTGCATTTCGATCATTTTTGAGTCCATGACAACTGTGAGGGGGGTGAATTATTTTTAAATTCATCAGTTTAGTGCACAGATTAGTTTTATCTTTAGCAAATTGAGGGATGATTGACAGCTGTCAATGGCCAATCAGAGCCGGGTTCTAAAGTTTGGGGTTGTTAACGGGGCCATCATCGTCGCCCATTCAAACCTGAACTTCAAGATCACCACTACGTTAATATTTCAGTTAATTTTGTAAGTGTCATCTCCTGTTGGTAACCGACCATCCAAGAAGGCTTCACATTTTATCCGGTAAGTGTCATTTCAGTCTTACTTGTCACTGTTAAAAAATATGTAGCATCGCTGCATATGTAGCATGTAACGTTAGTTAGCATGCTATGTCCAGGTCTTAAAATCATACAGCACCTGAAGTGAACCCAGCACGTTGATATCTGCCTCACAGTTGTTTATTTCGATAACGTTAGGAAGAGTAAGGTGGTATTACCTTTGCGGACTTAACGTTAAATACCCAGAGACGTTTTAATAGGAGGCGTAGCATCCCTTTGACTAACAACAGTAAAGCTAACGTTAGCTATAACTATCCTAATGGAGAGTGTAATGTGTTAATAAAACGTTAACAAACGCTCTCTTGTAACGTTAAACCCAAAGATTGCAGTCTACGGTTTATCTGACACTTACTTTAAAATAAGACGGAATTGATTGACCAAATTCCGTTCCATCTTTAACGTTATGTGGAATTGAAGGTTGTGAAATCCACGCCATCAGTTGGGTCATAACTCTGCCTTGCTAAACTTGTCAGAAATGAACGTTATAAGAAACCCATAGCTGAGCCGTCGGTCATTGACATTCATTGATTATGAAGGCATAGGCTTTATTTACCTTTTGATTAGTTGGAAGGTAATTACTGTGGATTAAAATGTCATCTCTGCAGTGAAGAAATAGCATTGAGTTGCTGAATTGCATAGTTAGTTTGATGGGACAGCTGTGCACTGTAATGAAATTGACGTGACTTGTGGAGAAAATCAGACACTGGTCTATTTTTCTTATAAGCTAAGATGAACTGGAAAAGTGCCCTTGTTTGTGTTTGTAGTTATTGGTCAGAATTACACTTAATAGTGTACCTCTATTAAAGGGTACGAAGTGTTACACACACACTTGTCAGTAAAACATTTGCCTGGTAATTGACAGCTTGGCCAAACACACTTGGATATTAAACAGCTGGTTGTCTAATGTAATTACATTTTTCTTTCTCCAACATGTAATTTCTTGTTGGATTGTTAGACAGATTGTTCCAACATTTTAAACAAACATTACTTATCTTTTCCTGACCCAAACAGGCTGGACCCCATGGACAAGACACTACAGCTGCGCAGGCAGCATTTTGGAAGGTACTGATCTTTGTTTCCTCCAAAGAAACCATTTAATGTATCTAACTGCCTGTTCTAAAAACATGCTTTCCCCCTCATACTGTATATATTTCTGGTCTAACTAGTGGAAACTGCAGAGCATCCGCAGGCCAGATGAGAGAGTGCTGAAATGAAATTGAACCAGTTGACCCAACGCCCTGTCTGACATTACCCAGAGACACCAAGATGGCCTCTCAAACAGCAAAAAACAAAACGCACAACATTTTGTTGACTTCATACTTATTTATTTTATCATATTTCTTTAAAGTGTCTTACTCGTATGTTTTTTAATTGTGGATGGCATGTTCTGTAATTCAAGCTAAAAATATATGGAATTTCCGGTTCATGAAGTTTGTTATTAATAAAAAAAAATTCCACAATAAAAATGTAATTTCCATATATTTCAGGTGTGTGTTGTGTAAACAATTCCAACTTATGTTTCAACTTACTTAATTAGGAAATTTGTTAAAGGTCTTGTGACAGTTCCAGATGTAAAGTTACATGTGCACTCTTCAGGTTTCAAATCTTAATTTAACAGAGTAACATGCATCAAAGACCTCTTAACCTTAAGATGGAATTGCCTCAGTGCTTATCTCATCAAGTCTTTTGGTTTGATTAAAGTAATTCCTGTGCCTTGTTCTAGGGCAAGTGGGTCTAGCCTACTGTGCATAGCTGCTACACAAAAAGTAAACACCAGAGTTTAAAAGTTGCATCCATAACATGAAGTTTGTGATGAAAGAAAAGTAGGCTGTCTCTTGGTCTTCATTTTCTGCTCCAACCCAGAACATTGACAAGCGTTTCATCCAACAGCGACCATCTTCATACAATGGGAACTGTAAAAAATGTTTTGATATATTATACAGTATAATCTAATTGAGTTCTGTCGTACAACACTTAGCAAGCTCAGTAGCTACAACATTCAGCATGTTACAAGTAAGGTGCGTGAAGAACAGTAAAGAATAATATTCGACTGAAATTAAAATGTTTTGCTTATGTTAAGCCTTTTACAACCACCTCGTAATGTTGACCGGTGTTATGTCACATTTTCGTCCTTGCACCTGTGATATTTCAGGTATCACAGGTATTTTCAGGTAAGCTTCACAAGATAGCATGCATAGCCCAACCAAAAATGAGAGCGTACACTTTCATTTAGTCCTCAATGTATGCCTACCAAACGAGATTACATTACAGTCGATAACGTCCATTTCAGCTTCACACATCAAAGATTAGGGGAGCTGGTGTAGGAGGAGATGAGGTGGTGTCTATAGCTAACTTGCGCTAGCGCACGTCAGTTTAGCATTACTAAAACAATTCACGGCTGTGCCTGAAGAAGTCTGTTCTCAAAGCCTACTTATCGGTGATTCATACCGGACTTATATGAACAGTAACGTACAACATGTATAAAGAAGCTAAGCAATTTTACTAAACAATTTTCACTCACCAGCATTTTTTTTTTCATTCAGCATGGATTCACTTCACTTAGGAAAAAGGGGCTCCAGTTCCGAAATGATGCCTCAGCGTTCTCAGGGTAGCACCGGCTCCACCTGTTATCCTTAATTGGACGGACCCGGCGTAGGCGGGTTTAGAACGTTGACTTAACCGTCCAAGATGGCAGCGCCCATAACCCCCGATTTTGGCTTCATTTTCACTGTTAAGGAATTCTATGGGTGACGTCACAGATGCTTTGTCCAGTTATTATATACAGTCTATGGGTAGAACATAAAATTACCTCCATAACACCCTAGGCTAACACCATAGTCTCACTTTATAACCATTATGGTTATGGTTCACGTAGCCTGCTAAACGTAAATGTATTTAAAGATCACACCCTACTCTTTACCCCCGCCCCTCCACTCTCTCATCTAGCTAGCCTCATTCCTTCACCCCTTCATCTCGCTTGCTCCGCCCCGTCATTCTCTCTGAGAATTATGTATCACCAGTTAATATTTAATCAAAAACATTTTTGTTTAGGCCCTATTTGAGACTACTTAATTCTTGTGCATCAAAAAGTGATTAAACTAGCATGTGTGGATGTAAGCACTGTTAGCTTGCACTGCATGTGTCTCCAGTCAACAGTTTGTTAAGAGAGAATAGAGGATGATGGGATAAGACAGAATGGAGGACAGAAAGAAAAAATGGAGAGAGAAATGTAACAGATAAATAGGACAAAAGATAAATGTGAATTTCTGTGTCTCTCTTACATTTAACATATAGGCTAGTCAAAGATATGTCTTCAGTAATCAGTTTTATTCAGCAATTAATATAAAGTAATGAACCATATTTGTTCTGTGATCAATCAGAAATATTGATCAATATTTATAACATTAGTCCTCAATAATCATCAAAAGCATATAATGTTGTAATCAATCATTTTAGTTCTGTAATCAATCACATTTTTTCACAAGGCCAAAGGTACAGATTTGAGGCAACAGAGGACTCCACACACCCACACTCACATACACTACCACGCCCACACAACTCCATCACACACACACTCCCACACTGACTCACACTCATACTCACAAACTCTCTTCATTACAGTCATTTCACACTCACACACACTCACTCACTTACACTGAAACTCTTCATTACTGTCATTTCACACACACAAAAAAACTTACACTCATAGGACTGGTTCATATTCAACACAAGGTAC
>JAGFZM010006514.1:0-19917 GCA_017657215.1 Limnothrissa miodon | reverse complement strand
GCTACTATCACAGCAGTAGATCTGTGTCAAAAGTCTTGTGCACTTGTGCATAGAATTTTTGCACTTGAACACGAACGTCACAAATGTGTATCATGAAATCTGAAGTTGCAGAGTTTTTTTTCCTGCTCTGCCAATACAACATAGAGGACACAAGTACACAAATCCCATGTGCAGCGAGTCTCAAATTCTATTTTCAGCTGCTCTCACTTCTGCGACATGCCAACTGCGATATGTGTCTCAAAAGTAATTTGTGTGGTTCAGCGAATCACCTTAAGTCTGTGGGCGGGACTTGTGGGACTTGTGGGAATTCTGGCCAATCAAGAGCCTGTTGGACGCCTACATGCCTGGCGCCTAAACTACGAGAAAACTTCACTACTAACTAGAGACAGAAAAGATCGCGCTGCACAGAAGAGGTATGTTTCACAATTTTGATGTAGCCTGCTACTTTTATAGGCCACACATAGTTGTTCTCCTCAACTAATTGACAATATTTCCGCTGTTTTTCGCTGTAATTCGCTGTTTATTCTCTTTTTTCGTGGTTATAGCCTAACTTGTCAGGAGAGATGTTAAGCAACTACTGCCTAGCTAAGGTTGTCGCGGTTGACTGCTATAAATGATAATAAAGCCACTACAGTCTGTAGGCACTATGTATTTAACTGGAAAGCCCCTAGCATGATCTGAAGTTGCATTGATTCTCTCTTAATTAACAGCCATGGGAAGCTGCTCTAATGTCCCATAATTCTGGTCCTGTTACAAATCCCGTAGTTTCAATGTGCAAAGTTAACAGGCAGGCTACAGTAGGAGTAGGTGCTGCCTAAAGTTACCCTTTATGTCATTTTTTCTGCAGGCTACATGATGACAGAGGCCGGCAGATCTTCACAAGTGAGTAGGTCTAGGCTGATTGTTGATAGCCTGGGACAGGTAAAACAGTGGTGGGTTGGTTGATGGCAGTGATTTATTGGAATATTGGCCTATCACACCAAGAATGATAACAATAAACATAATGTGTGTTATACAATGTGAAGGGTAAAATTTGACGGGTTCTGATTGGCTATTAGCTTAATTCTTAAAGTATTCTTAAAATATCTCTGAAAGTGATCCACAACGATATCGTTCATGTCGTTAGTTTAGTTCGTTTTGTGTGTTTTATGTGTGAACGTCGTCATTCATATTGAGACAATATTTGTTGATACAGTAGTTATCGTTCTTGGTGTGAATAGGCCTTATGAAAATGTACCACACTAGAATTGGTACTTGCTTTTTGTGTCTTATCATCATAGTGAGGATCAGGCTATGCTGAATATACATTTGACAGTATTGGGAAAGTCTATGTGTAACAAAACATTGTTGATATTTGCAAATATTTTGCCCATGGTATGGGGGGAGGTAGGGCTCTCAAACTGTGTTAAATCACATCCACTTACTGTACATGTAGCCCCTTTCCCTCTGTCTGCAGGGTTTAGCTAGTCTGCCAATGGCATGGAGGAAGCTGGTGCAAAGTAAAATATCAAGATAATTTATTGCTAGCTAGACAAAATGGATAATGGGCCTTGACCTTTTCACTTTGCATATGAGGAATGACTGTTGGACGATGATGGTTAATGTGATCGTGAGCAGTGTTTCTGTCTTCATATTGACTAATACAGTATGCTGAGACAAAAAAAAGGGTTAAGACTGATGATGTCAGGGCTTTGGTCATGGCTGTGTCATGTCATTTGACTTTTTTGTTAAGTTTCAGTTGTGTCTCTGTGTCTGTTACCTCCTTTGTCATTTCTTCTGTCACATGCCTGTGTTTACCCTGCTTCTACACCCCCTGTGTATTTACTGGGTTTACTTCCTGGTTTGTGATGTGCCTTGGCTTACTTCAAGGCGTTATCATTTCATATTGTCAAAGATGGTGGATAGGCGTAAGATTTGTCATGGTAGTTCATTTCTGTGGTAGCCAAGTGTGGATTAGTTCCAATCTGCATAAATGTGCGTGCCGTTGAGGTGGATAGTACACACTATGTACACTGTGCACGTACCTGAAATTAAGTTGATGTTCTCAGAGTGGAGTCATACTACCAGCGCATTTTTCAGAAAAGGGCATGATACCGTGTCTGAAATATAGCTTACATACATTGCTCAGAAAAATAAGGCTTTTAAATATTCTGTGAAAATCTGGGATTTTACTATAGACCTCAATGTCACAGAGTGAGCCTCTCCACTGTATAACCACATAAGGGGGTTGTTTCCTGGTTTTCTAGTCTCATGTGCTTCCTTTTCTCCTTTTGGTTCTCTGTGTCTTCGCCCCTCACCTGTGATTGGCCATTGTCTTTCTGTTGCTATCTGTTCCTGTGTCGCGTGTAAGGTACTATGTTTAGGTATCTGAGTAAGTAAAGTTCCCTCTTTATTCACAAACGTTCTTTTAGTCCTTTACTGTGTCCTGTATTGTTTTTCTACACACAGAGCATGCTGCTTGATCATTTGCTGGAGAGATTGGACACGCGACTGTCTAATTGGTTAACCCGCTTGCCGCTGGACCTTGATTATCTAGAATTCGCTTGTTCCCAGGAAGTGGTCATGTTGTCAGCATTAACCAGCCATCAAGACGCACCACATCCAGTCTACAGTGCACTTGTTGAGTTGCATCGTTTAGTTGCTCAAGAGAACGCAAAGGAGGTAAATGTAGTGGTGTCCTTGGAGAGGGGACAGTTTGGCCGCCCCAGAGTTGTCCTGGAGAGGCAACACCTGTCTAGTTTATTGGAAATGGGCCTGCCTGTGACCTCCATCACCAAACTGTTTGGTGTGTCCAGGTCCACTTTGCACCGGCGGATGGCAGAGTGGGACCTATCTGTCAGCCAACTGTACAGTAATGTATCAGATGAAGATCTTGATGGCCTTGTGCATGACATTCTGTCCAACAGCCCTAACACAGGGTACCGAATGATGAAGGGACTTCTGGAGGCACAGGGCCATCGGGTTAAGTGGTCAAGAATACGTGCCTCAATGCACAGGGTTGACACAGCAGGCATTGTGTCTAGGATGTCTGCGCTGCGCTGTGTAGTGCGACGAACATACACTGTGTCAGGTCCAAGAGCCCTGGTCCATATAGACACCAATCACAAACTTATCAGGTTGGTGATATTTTTCACAATGTAGTGTGTTGTGTTATAAGCATTTCATAATGTACTGTCTGGTTTAAGTTCAGTTAAAATAAATGTATGTTATATTGTTGTGTGGCCCTTAGTATGGAGACTAGTTCAATTCAATTCATTTGTAGAGCTCCAAATAAAATACAATTTCCTCGCAGCGCTTTACAGACCGTATTAGGAGCACCCAAGAGTAACGGGCAAGGCAAAAAAATCCCTTCTGGTTGTTCTGGCTGATTATGTTTTAGGAATCCATCTTTGGCAGATTCACAACTCAAGGGCTCAACACAACTGCCAGGGGCTAAGTGAAGTACAAGTACAGTCTAGTTTACTGATAGATCACAAATAGTCCATGGTTTTGATTAAGCATCATAGTTGCATGATTACAAAATATTGTCCCACAACATTACCTTGTAGTCTAAACAAAGTTTGTTGTCTTAAAGTTCTGTTGGACACCGCAATAGCAGCCAATCAGAGTCAAAGAGTGGGGTCAATAGTGGGAGTAGCAACTAGGTAGAGTTAATTTTGACAAGTTCCATCATGGGAGGGTCCGTTACAGGGCCCCTAGGAAGGAGGAAAGTCGGTCCTGGTATAGGCTTCTGGTGAAGTTGGTCATAGTACTACTCAGTCAGAAGGGGTTGATAACAAGGAGGCAGGGAGTGGACAGCAGACATGACACTCAGCAGAGATGATTGTAGTAAATGTGGGCAGAAGAAGCAAGAGAATTAGGACTTTCTAGGAAATTGCCATTTCATAGATTGTGTCATATATGCATAAATGTGGTCGGAAAGTCAGAGAGAGAGAGTATGTATTCACTGCATGTATGTATTCATAATTATCAAATGTTACAGTACAGTATATCTGTCAGAGTATATAGAGCGAGTAAATCTTTTATGACGGCACATATCCCTTTTTCTGAGAATACAGGAATTTAGTTGGTTACTCTGTTTTTTCATTCTCAAATAAGGTACAACATTGTAATATTTGGTGGCATTGATGGCTTCTCGAGAAAGGTAATTGTATTTGATTCTTCATCTTTTTAACATTAGAATAACAGTGATTCAAAAACAATGCTATTTTCATAACTGTTGCTTAGATAATTTTAAAAACTAATTTACAGTAGCTTGAAATCCAATGCTCTATTTGGAATTCATTTTCCACTCTACGAACTACAGCTCCCCAATGCCTGTAGTGCTCATGCAGCCCTGGACCATGATGCCAACACCATTGTGCTTGATTGTAGGCAAGGGACAGTTGTCTTGGTGCTTACCAGGGTGTATTGCCACAAGTATTGGACACAATCTAAACAGGTCGATCTTTGTGTCATTAGAACAAATGTACACGTGACATGTGACAATATACTTCGTTGTATCCTTGTAGATAATGTACCTTGGGGCTGCAAATAACAACAGGGCCGCGACAACACTTGCTTTCTTCTCTGCAGCGGTTGAAAAGTATGGCTGGCCTCAAAGGTATTTCATTCATGACTACATTCTTATCCCACCCTTGAGAATTGGATTTATCTGCTTGTTTTCATTTGTCATTTGTGTCTATCTGGACATCATCGCCAAACAGGGTGAGGGGAGACCAAGGCGTAGAAAACGTCGATGTGGCCCGGATTATGTTTACTGTCCTTGGAGCTGGCAGAAGCAGCTTCATCACAGGCAAAAGTGTACATAACCAAAGGTTATACACATGCAAGCTCACACGCATACACAATCAAATATGTACACACACACATCATCAATGTTGTACAATGTTAATGATGTACATTTATACAAGACATACAGTATAACTTGTCCATGTGGGGGGTTGGTTAGTGGGTGCAAAGTATATTACTGTGGATTACTTTAATCCTTTATACCCCTAGTATTAATCCTTTAGAACTTTATAATGATCAGGTAAATAATGATCAGGTTACTATTAATCTCACGTGTGCTGTGTGAAGTTATACAAAATGATGTGTGGGTTTTTAAGCACGTTATGTATTGTCTTACAATACATACCACATGCTTGTCACTGCCCCCGTCAACCACCATCACCACCTTGCCCTCTCCCCACATACATACAGCACACTATCCCATCTCCCTTATGATCCCCCCCAACCATGACCCCTGGCACTTGGGTTAGCCCCTTGAGCCGTGGATCTGCCGCCACCTATCTCACCCTATCAACTTCTGCACTTTATACGCCCCCTCCCCCATAAATGCACAAATAGGCTGACACCAGACTTAATTTCACTGCGTTCAAGGAAGTTTATTTGTCATGTGCATATAGTTACTGAGTGTAAGAAATGCAGTGAGATTATGTACATTTCTTACACCCAGTAGCTAAAGGCATGTGACAAATAAATACATTTTTTACACCCAGTAACTATAAGCATGTGACAAATAAACTTCTTTGTATCCTTGTCTTTTGTTAGTTTATGTCTGAACTCAGTAATTGTCATGCATTAATTATTTGTTATGTAAAATGTTGTTAAACAGGATCGAAAGGCTTTGGCGTGATCTTTTCACAGCAGTGACGGGCTCCTTCTACAGTGTCCTACACCAGCTTGAGGAGGATGGTCTCCTTGACCTGTCTAATGCTGTCCACCTGTTCTGCTGCCATTACATATTTATTCCCCGTATACAAGCCCAGCTTGACGTGTTCCGAGATGGTTGGGACAATCATCCCCTGTCCTCAGAGAGAAACCGCACTCCAAACCAACTATGGGTCATGGGGGAATACAACAACTCCCAAGAGCACCGTGATGGGGTACCTATTTAATAGATGTAGTATGGTTCCCAAATCAGAAATTCGGTCTCTGCATTTAATTCTCCATGATTTAGTGACAATACTATGCAGAGACCAAATTTCTGTCATGGGACCAGTAGGCCACGGCTGCATGTAGGTAGCCAGATACTATGTTATTGAAGAACACTAACAAAATAAATGTCTTGCAGGATGTGCAAATCCCTTTGATCGACTGGGAGGACAGCGGCCTCATACCCTGTGACCCAAGCTTCGGTGTCCACGTGCCAGAGATTTACCATTCTTTTACACAGGATGACATTGCCAGACTTAATGCTGCTGTTGACCCACTTGGACCCTCCCAAAGCAGGGGTGCTGACCGTTATGTATTAGCTGTTGAATTTATGCACAGCATAGGCTATATGTAAGGGCATCAACATTTACTGTGACTAATAAAACTGTTTCATGAATTAATTGCTGTTTATTTCGTAGCCTAATTAGCCTAGACACTACCGTAGTAGTAGTAGTTAGGCTACTTGTGGTTTATGTTTGTTAACAACTTCATCAATGGGCCATTTCAAGGCTTTCCCCTCCGACATTGCACAGGGGCTGCTTCAAAGGCCACTGTTCCCACCTTGTTTACCTATAATCAAATGCCTTACTTCTTTGGAAAGACATAGAAGTGTCTTAGGAAACAATCAGTTATTTTGTTATTGCGTCAGCCAAATATTATCAATAAATATTGGCCTTGCTAAGTAATGCATATCAACCCTTAAAGTAGATTACAGCAATTCCTGCCTGGTGCCCAAATTGAAAGGGAAAAACAGTCCAAAAAGTTACAGCAGAAACAAGCAAACAAACACAAATTTAATGCATTTCTGTTCTACATGGCTGCTCTGATAAAGGCACATTCAACAGGAGATGTGTTTTTTTTTTTGAACAGTCAACAGTTATAAGACCCTGATGTGTTATTCCTACTGTAACACCATAACAAATTTAATGTAAACTTTTCTGTTCTGAAATTCTGTATGTCAGACAAGAACATGAAATGAACCTGAAAAACATGTTAATTGATGTGCTCTACGGCGTATTTACAGTAAGCCAAACCCGTATTCACTACTAGCCAAGCACATCTCTAGATGCCGCCTGAAATCACTGTATGTCTCATAGTGCCCAGGCAAACGTAGAGTACGGAAGCATGTGGATGATGTTGGGTGGTCCCTCTTCTCCACTTCCACCTTCATGTCTTCCATAGGAATCTCCCAACCAATCCAAAACTTCACAAGTTGATGTAGCTGCTCTTGGCACTCTAGAAAAATAAAAAAAGAGGACAAAAACAACATATGAAGGCAAGATGGTGAAAGGTATAAAAGGTTTTATGAAGTATCTGATGTGGATAGGACTAAACAGTAATCTATGTCCTTCGCAACAAATAAAACCTTTGCTTTCCAGGTTACGTGAACATAGGCACAATAAGGTACATCTTTAACAAAATAAACATTTAATAAAATTCAATAATATCTTACAGTAATTTCACCTATTGTCATTAGAGACTGTAGAATCAGCCGGGCAAGGGTACAGTTACAGTGGCTTTGTATGTCTTGTATTTGTAGACCTTTGGTGACAATGTTATGATAATGTATGTATTTACATTTCCTTGAACTCTCTGCAGAGCTATTCTTAAGCAAGTGGTGAGCTAGTGACAGCTCTCAAGAAACAGGGTGAGACTCCCCTGGAGTTCAAACATAATTTCAATCCCTCTGGTTGGGCATGACACCTATTTATGATCCTCCAGAATTTACGAAATCTTGGGCAGCAGTGTGCTTGTTCAGAATAACTTGGCACGTTTCTCACATACTGGAATGGCATGATAGGCATGGCAACTGTCTGACAAAGGCCTGTTGTCTTGTAAACATACCTGTGTTGATAAATCGCCGCAAAAACTCAAGGATTCTTGATGTTGAATTCAAATCATCGGACTGCAGTTCTGTACCCTGAGGCCACTTGATATGGTCCAGGACAGTCTAAGGCAACAGAATGATAATGACTTATCATGCAAGTTTAATATTTCCAGTGATAATCAGAGCTAAATCAACCCATAGTCCTGTTGAGTTTTAATTTTCAGGTGCCTGCTTAAAGGCGCTCTAAGCGATTGTGTTTGATGTCACTTCTTGTTGACGTTCGAAGTATTGTCAAACAAAACGGAGGATAGCTCCCTCCTCCTCCCTCCCATGCCTCCTGAAAGACTCACGCGCACTAACCCCCACCCAACCCCTCCTCCAAATCCTTCTTGTCGTTTATTGGCTGGAACAATGTTTGTTATGTTTCATTTCGTTTGTTATGCTAGGTTTGCCCACTGTGTTTTTTAGCCGTTTGTGGAGCCTGGGCTGTCTACAGAGACCGCGTTTTTTTACAGTGTGTTCAGGGGACAGGCAGCTAGCAGACTGTGAGGAGATGTTTGCTGTATGTAACAACAAATGTTTTAGTCCTAAAAACACGTCACATCGCTTAGAGCACCTTTAAGTTAGCACAAGCTGTCACTTAGCCCATTTGGTCTGTGTTGTAACATGACAAACAGAGGTATGGGTTGAGTTACTACAGACAATCCCTTTAACGTCATTCATTTAAAATGGTTAAACTGCACATCTTAGTACAATTAAGAGCTTATACCTGGGCATTGCACAGAGCCTCAGATAGACGAGGGAAGACTGATGCCACTGTGTCTGGGCGTGACTCAAACATTGGCAACATGAATGACTCCTTCAGTCCTCGCTTCAGCTGGTCAAGTTGATCCAATACCAAATAGCAAAGTAGAACATGAGAAGCCCTAAAAAAATTCCAACCAAAAAAAAAATGAACTTACTGCATTCTGGAGGAGGCTGTGCAGCAACCATGTCATATTGGACTCTTTCAATACTGCATAGTCCATCCGAATAGCCAGCCTGTCGATGGCCTCCCACTGCTCCTTGGATAGTACCCCAAGGTCTGGTCTACTGCTACTTGCACAGACTTCATAAAGCTTTTAAGTAATAAAAAAAAGACATATCAAAGATGTATCCATGTTTTAAAAATATCACTGACAAACTACCCTTTCTACATTGGTTGATTGAAGTTTTAATGTAAAGTACAACAGTTCAGTATTCAAACTGTTGTACTGCATTCCACTCCTCTAAGCTTACTGGTCTGATGATCTGACAGACTTCCACATCAACAAGGTCTTCCAAGGCAATTGTGGCCGTTTGTGGAGCGCCACCCTGCAGCACATGCAGTACTGCAGGACTGACACCCGCCAGGCGAGGACCACCATGTATGAATGCATGGCCGATCATCCGTCCCGCCATTATGAACATCTCGTTTTGGAGAAAAAGTTTTGACGTAGAAGGGACTAGATGATCTGGTTGGCCCTCAAACAACATGGCACCGCATGAGTTTCCTAAGTGGGAATGAAAATCAAAAGTATACATAAGATTGAAGTGATAGTTCAGTGTCATTCAACCATGGTGCCGTTGACGTAACGTAAACTGCATTTTCGCATTCGTGTTTGGTCTACGTTGTTCCAAATTCTTCAGTTGTCCTCGCTATCTACAGCAGTCATCAAGCTCGTACAACAGGGCTAAGACTGATCGACGTCAGACTATCACTTCAATTTTTGGATTGTTTCTAAAATGCATCTCTCGGGAAGAGCAAAACCAACAACATACATTTTACATACTACAGTATAGTAAAGCAATGATGAAAATAGTGACAACCACAACAATCACATCCTAGCAAGATACCTAGTAGGATGAAAAAAAAAAACCTTGAGTGATTTGTCATTACATTTCTCCTGAGAACTTACCCATATCAACCTTGAAACCATGCTGCAGCTTGTTCATGGCCATACTAAGGAAATGTCTGTTGACGCCATCACCAATAGCTACATCTCCTGAAAACACAGGAGTCAGTATGACAGCCGTTGAGAACATATACCATAGTTACAAGCAGACTCAATGTTGTCTATATGTCTCATATCACTGAACAAGAAAAATCGCTTAGAAAGAAATTCCCTTGCAATGGTAATTAATGACACAATACAGTAGCCTTTTTGTACCCTGCATCCTGCATTGAAATGGCCTTGCCCAATCAGTGTTTGGAGCTTTATAGAAATTGATGATGCGGGCTTCTCTATCATCTTCGTCTTCACCAAGGTCGAGTTTTACTTTGAGTGTAAGTTCTTCCTCTTTGTCTTGCAACAATCTCATCCTGTACTGATTTGCAGCCAGACCTGGATCAACAATGGATTTCCAGACTGAAAATTACAAAATAAAGAGCATACATTGTTGTTACACCACAGCTGTAAAAAGACATCACACTCAGTGTGGCCAACTTTCTCTGTGCATTTACATCAAAGCACCAATCATGTCAGGGATGCGGCCTCTCCGAGGCATAATTGAGACCCAGGCGCAGGGAATTTACGAAGACAAACAAATTTATTAACAAAACACAAAAAGAACAGAGAACACTTACAATGCTGGCGAGAACACTAAGCAGACATGAGACACCCGACATGCGACAAGCGACAATGAACCAACAAAGACTGAACAGAGACAGGGGTTTAAATACACAGGGAGATTAGGAACAAGACTCAGGTGTGACAAGGCGGGGCTAATTGATACAATAATCACAAGACAAGACAGAGTGCAGGTGAGGGGTGGACCCAGGGAACTGATTGACAGGAGGGAAGACAATCACATGACCACATCAGGAAGAGAACAGGGGAAGACAGACACACGGCAGGAATGACAGGAGCACATGACATGACAAAGAAACCAGGAAGTGAAACCGGAAACAGGCACAAAAACACCAGGAACTAAAACAGAAAAACTAACACACAAAACACCCTAAAACCCTGACAAATCATGAATACTGGATGTAAGTGAATGTGTACCAACATACAGATTACAGTATAAGTAGACATAATTCTGTTATTTTATTTATGTTTATCAGGTGCTTTACCAAAACTAGGCCTATGTGAGAAACTTTGAAGCAATCTGACCGAACAAATAGGTAGAAATTATTAATTGGTGCATATTGTCTACTGTAATTATTCTAAAATTGCAATAATACCGCTATCACCACAATTGTCCACTCCTGGTCTGAACTGGCGTGGTGAAGGGGTAGGAGATGTGGAAGGCAGCAGTGCATCATGGGACCTTAAGATGAATAAAAGTGCAGGAAGCACACAGTAAATACACCTCCACTCAGCAAGACAATTTGGAGTAACATAGACCAAATAGCAAGACGGCAGTTAACATTAAATGAATAGTACTGTAGGTGATGAACGTGAAAGTGAGCTTGTCATTTAGTGAGTGTCAGATGCATGTTTGCTATTTGGACTATGTTGTACAAAAATGTCTCGTTCTCCTTCCTATTACAGCACTCAGCAAGCTTGTATAGCAGGGCTACGATTAAAGGCCCACTATGCAACATTTTTCATTTAATTAATCAGTTTCATACTGTTTAGGATGCTAAAATTAGTCATTACACGGCGAACGAACGGTGTAGAATGCGCCACCGGTATAACGGTAGATACAGCACTTGCAATGTTCAGCAGCGCGGACCGCCTCCAATAGAATGCAGTGCAATACAATGCAATACAGCTGTCTTTAGAGGGAGCTCGTGAGAGAGAAAAACAGAATGTTGCTTAGTGCCGGTTTAACTCTGAATGACTCAGAATGATTGGAATAAACAGAAGCATTCATGCAACACTATTCTTCACACCTTGTAGGCCTAGACTGGCATAGTGGGAGGGTCGATGTGGAAGGCAAGTCCAAACTCCCAAGCATTGCATCTTCAGACCTGAAAGTGAAAACATGATTAGAGAAGCATAAATACATTCACATTCAGATTCCCAGACTATGTCAACTACCTTTCCAAGCAAAATTCTGCATGCACAGGCAAATCAGATACTGGCAGCTCTTTTCCACAAATCGGACAGGGCTCCTGAGGGTCAATAATGGCACATAATGGCATGAATAAGAAAGATTCAATTGAAAATATGCCCCTCTATATTTTATTACACAAAACTCTGAATGGGTTCATTAACACAGCAACAATACAATATCCTCTTACCAAAGGAATAACATCATCATTTGTTCCATTGTCTTCCTCTTCCAGTTCTTCATTTGTCCCACTGTCTTCCTCTTCAAGTTCTTCATTCTTTAAATGGTAATAAATAAAAGAGAAATCCATTGTAAGAGAAACACTAGTTACTCTTTCAATGTACTCAGAGCAGAGAATATGAAAAATTCACTTAGTTTGTAAGAATAAAACCAATGTAATAATGACAACCGCTTACCTTGCAAGACACTATGTGGAGTTGTAGAAGAGGCAGCGGTATCAACTTGGAACAGGACATACATGTGTGCTTTGGCATTTTTTTTTATTCTTCTGCATCGTATGGTAATGGGGTGCTTTCTATTGTTTCCTGCAGTGGTACTATGTAGATTACATTTTTCCCATTGTTCGAACTGTTTTTAATAATTTTTCCTGTGTACCCCTGTGTGCCCTGGGGCAAAGGGTTTGTCTTTCTCTGTCCACTGCCGCCTTGGAGGAAGAGAAATAATTTTAAGAGAGAAGAAAGTATTTTATCAACTCACTGTCTTGTTAAATTCTTTGAAAACAATTCTCACCTGCTGCCTTTCTCAAGAGCCATCCTCCACTGATTTCTCTCATTTTAGGATACTCATCTTGCAGAGCAGTTGTTATCTGTAAAAGGTTAATCTGCTTATTTTCGCCTTTGTAAAGACATACAAACATTTTGTAACTACAATGTTATGAACAGAATAGAGTAGAAAATAACAGAATACAACACAATAGATTAATATAAGACAAAGAATATTATTTTAACTTATAAAAACAATGGAAAATATTTAAGAATATCAGAATGGAAGAGACACATTCAAAGTGTCACTAGAAGTGGAGATATCCACCCACTGATATACTGTACTGTAACTCTTTACAGTCTGCACTTTTAATCGAGCTGACATATGTGAATGTTCCATTCCTTCAAAGCAGTTGATGAAACTGTTGACTGTCCCAATCATGTTATATTGCTTAATGAACTACTTTTTTTTATTAATGATTAGTCTTTAAAGATGACATATAATTAGCATCAAATAACCCTTTGCAACGAGTAAACAATAAACTACAATGTCTACAAAGTTGTGACTGATTTACTGAAGGTAATGTAAAAATTACCTCTGCATGATCAGCATTTTCAGACAAAATTACTGTCCTTCTTCCCAGGCCAGTCTGAAGAAGGACTGTTTCATCCTTTGGTGTTTTGTCTGTGTAGTAAGGCTGCAGGCAAAACTCTATCTGCATGGTCTTTGCCACACTTATTTGGGGACAGTCTTTAGTCTTTCTTTTTCGTTTCAGGCCACCTGAAAACATTGCCGGGAAACTTCTAAAATAAAACAGGCAGTTGATATTTAGTAGACATCTCAATATGCAAGGAAACAATAATATTTCACATAATATTATTTATTTATTTTAATTTTTGCAGACATCTCAACAAAGGAAGCACAGAAGTAGATATCTCTGTCTAATGAGTAATGTGTAGCCTGTGGTGCAAATAGGGTTTACCCTGAAGTGCAATGTACTATTGTAGTGTAAGTGGACAGTGTGGATTCACATGTCTTTTGTCCATGCAAATAACAATCAGGTTGATGAGTAGGCAACCAATTACAATTTGGAAATATTAAGAAGACAAGGCCTTCCACTTACTTTTGCATCTCTGACTGCACTGTGGTCTGGGGTAGTCTGGAGGGGACAGCAGAAACAGGCTTAGCAGCAGTGTCTTGAGATCTGGTCGCCCTTTCATTTCTGATGCAGGTTAGAAAGGTACGAACTGCTGACTCGATATTGGGATCATCAGGCTGAATTTGAGAAAATAAAATAAACATACAGTATGAGATTGCAGAATAATGGAATTCTGGAAAAGCGTGACACCTCATTCACACCAAATCAGTGCACCAATGCTCTGCCTGCAATCACCTTCAGAGTGTTTAAAGTAAAAGGTCTCAAGTGAAATTTCTCATAAATAAATCTATCCTAAATGCTAAGCTCTTGTCACTTCACTAATTTGGCTGCCATTTGAGCAGTATAGTGGGTGCGGCCCACCGGTTAGCGCTTCAGACTTGTGACCGAAGGATGGCTGGTTCAAACCCCGACCAGAAAACGGCTGAAGTGCCCTTCAGCAAGGCCCTCACTGCTCCCTGAGCGCCGCTGTTGCTCAGACCTTGTATTAAGTATCTTGTTATCAGTATATGTACTGTTCCATAGCAGGGCTATAACAATATCTATTTAACAATCTTTGCCGCAAAATATTTCCATCCAAGAATCAATTTGATATGTAAGAGACCTTAGAGATGAAAAACATTGTTGGGTTTAATTCCACCTCGGTGGGGGTGACTGAAATTTTTAGGGCCATTGTCACTAGCCTATGCTCCTTGCCACCAGTGTGCCGCCAGTGTGCGGAGGCAAACAAATCTGTCCGATTTGAAAGTGATCTGCAATGCTGTCGGTGCAGATGTTTGAAGGGCTTTCACTTTATCCAACGGCTCCGACAAATGGACTTGAATCGTGATCAACAGACGGTGGCGCCGCTAGTGTGCGAGGTTGTATTAAAAACAATGGAATACAATTTAGGAACCAGTATGCGGAGGCCTTTACGCCCTCCGACACCGATCAAACCTCGAAGATAGAGTCTGCTTTTCTCATACAGTGTGCTGACCAATATTATAGCGTCTTTTATGTTGCCCTCAACCCACCACTGTTTCACGTTTCCCTGCAAGGCAGGCTATCAACACTCATACTCACTTGCGAAGACCTGCTCTCTGCCATTGCTGGTGAAACAAGTATCCTGAAGAAAAAAAGAGGCAACGGATCACTCGATGGTTCCAGCAAGGTGTTTAGTTCAGGCCAATGCGGTTTAATACAACTTCAGCATGACTAGAGGTTAACAGTTAAACACATAAGCTATGTACATAATGGCCTGCACTCAAACCTGTTGACTAGGCCTAAATGACGCGTAGTCTACCTCCAACATACCATTTATAGGGCCCTATTTTTTCCTAAATTCCACTTTTTCCATTTTTATTTTTCTGAATTCTGTGTTTTACGCTATAATCATATTTAGTTACCTTAGGTGTCTAATTTTGGAGTGCTTGGGGGGGGAAAGCAAAAATGTACCATTTTAATCAATATTCAGCTTTAAAAGTCAATGACAAACACAACCACACATATCAAATGAATAGTTTCATTTTAACACATACAGAAAAATATGTTATAGCCACTCTTAACTCAAAAGTAGATATCCAAAAATAGTTTTGGGGAAAAAAGTCCATTACAACTTTTTTCATTATACAGCTCAACTTCATTAACTTAATAGCTGCAACTTAACAGCATTTGCAGAAAAGTTGTTGGCCAGATGCATACTAATTGTTTGGATATAGTTCTGCCTGAAATCTGGCAGTCAATCGCAAAGATTCTACAGCGCTCCGCTTTGGTTAATCGCGTATTTCCTAACTTTTTAGAAGCTGCTGGTTTTGCAGCAGAGACTGGCTTCGTTTAGACATATCCCTCGCAAGCGAGGTAAAGTTAGCCGGATGTTTGATTTTCGCCCGATATTCGATCTCAACTTTCCACGCATTCGGTTTTGCCCGCAAACTTAACAACCAGATCAGCATTGCATACAGTTCACACTGTTGTCATGTCTCCAGCGAAAACTATGAATTAATTGTCGGTGTCATAGGCTACAGCTATTTAAATGACGCTATAGGCCTGATGGCTCTAGCAGCTTGCGCTCAGGCGGCAACATTCCATGTCAGACAATGAAGCCAAAAATGAACGTTCTAAAGTTGCAATACCACAGTCATCCGCTGGGGGCTGGCTGCAAAGGGGAGTCAATTCCCATAGACCCCCATGTTAAAAAGTCAATTTTAAAAATAAACATATTTACAGCCTGGTTCAAAAAACGGTTTTAGTGCATTTCGATCATTTTTGAGTCCATGACAACTGTGAGGGGGGTGAATTATTTTTAAATTCATCAGTTTAGTGCACAGATTAGTTTTATCTTTAGCAAATTGAGGGATGATTGACAGCTGTCAATGGCCAATCAGAGCCGGGTTCTAAAGTTTGGGGTTGTTAACGGGGCCATCATCGTCGCCCATTCAAACCTGAACTTCAAGATCACCACTACGTTAATATTTCAGTTAATTTTGTAAGTGTCATCTCCTGTTGGTAACCGACCATCCAAGAAGGCTTCACATTTTATCCGGTAAGTGTCATTTCAGTCTTACTTGTCACTGTTAAAAAATATGTAGCATCGCTGCATATGTAGCATGTAACGTTAGTTAGCATGCTATGTCCAGGTCTTAAAATCATACAGCACCTGAAGTGAACCCAGCACGTTGATATCTGCCTCACAGTTGTTTATTTCGATAACGTTAGGAAGAGTAAGGTGGTATTACCTTTGCGGACTTAACGTTAAATACCCAGAGACGTTTTAATAGGAGGCGTAGCATCCCTTTGACTAACAACAGTAAAGCTAACGTTAGCTATAACTATCCTAATGGAGAGTGTAATGTGTTAATAAAACGTTAACAAACGCTCTCTTGTAACGTTAAAACCAAAGATTGCAGTCTACGGTTTATCTGACACTTACTTTAAAATAAGACGGAATTGATTGACCAAATTCCGTTCCATCTTTAACGTTATGTGGAATTGAAGGTTGTGAAATCCACGCCATCAGTTGGGTCATAACTCTGCCTTGCTAAACTTGTCAGAAGAAACCCATAGCTGAGCCGTCGGTCATTGACATTCATTGATTATGAAGGCATAGGCTTTATTTACCTTTTGATTAGTTGGAAGGTAATTACTGTGGATTAAAATGTCATCTCTGCAGTGAAGAAATAGCATTGAGTTGCTGAATTGCATAGTTAGTTTGATGGGACAGCTGTGCACTGTAATGAAATTGACGTGACTTGTGGAGAAAATCAGACACTGGTCTATTTTTCTTATAAGCTAAGATGAACTGGAAAAGTGCCCTTGTTTGTGTTTGTAGTTATTGGTCAGAATTACACTTAATAGTGTACCTCTATTAAAGGGTACGAAGTGTTACACACACACTTGTCAGTAAAACATTTGCCTGGTAATTGACAGCTTGGCCAAACACACTTGGATATTAAACAGCTGGTTGTCTAATGTAATTACATTTTTCTTTCTCCAACATGTAATTTCTTGTTGGATTGTTAGACAGACTGTTCCAACATTTTAAACAAACATTACTTATCTTTTCCTGACCCAAACAGGCTGGACCCCATGGACAAGACACTACAGCTGCGCAGGCAGCATTTTGGAAGGTACTGATCTTTGTTTCCTCCAAAGAAACCATTTAATGTATCTAACTGCCTGTTCTAAAAACATGCTTTCCCCCTCATACTGTATATATTTCTGGTCTAACTAGTGGAAACTGCAGAGCATCCGCAGGCCAGATGAGAGAGTGCTGAAATGAAATTGAACCAGTTGACCCAACGCCCTGTCTGACATTACCCAGAGACACTCTCTCAAACAGCAAAAAACAAAACGCACAACATTTTGTTGACTTCATACTTATTTATTTTATCATATTTCTTTAAAGTGTCTTACTCGTATGTTTTTTAATTGTGGATGGCATGTTCTGTAATTCAAGCTAAAAATATATGGAATTTCCGGTTCATGAAGTTTGTTATTAATAAAAAAAAATTCCACAATAAAAATGTAATTTCCATATATTTCAGGTGTGTGTTGTGTAAACAATTCCAACTTATGTTTCAACTTACTTAATTAGGAAATTTGTTAAAGGTCTTGTGACAGTTCCAGATGTAAAGTTACATGTGCACTCTTCAGGTTTCAAATCTTAATTTAACAGAGTAACATGCATCAAAGACCTCTTAACCTTAAGATGGAATTGCCTCAGTGCTTATCTCATCAAGTCTTTTGGTTTGATTAAAGTAATTCCTGTGCCTTGTTCTAGGGCAAGTGGGTCTAGCCTACTGTGCATAGCTGCTACACAAAAAGTAAACACCAGTGTTTAAAAGTTGCATCCATAACATGAAGTTTGTGATGAAAGAAAAGTAGGCTGTCTCTTGGTCTTCATTTTCTGCTCCAACCCAGAACATTGACAAGCGTTTCATCCAACAGCGACCATCTTCATACAATGGGAACTGTAAAAAATGTTTTGATATATTATACAGTATAATCTAATTGAGTTCTGTCGTACAACACTTAGCAAGCTCAGTAGCTACAACATTCAGCATGTTACAAGTAAGGTGCGTGAAGAACAGTAAAGAATAATATTCGACTGAAATTAAAATGTTTTGCTTATGTTAAGCCTTTTACAACCACCTCGTAATGTTGACCGGTGTTATGTCACATTTTCGTCCTTGCACCTGTGATATTTCAGGTATCACAGGTATTTTCAGGTAAGCTTCACAAGATAGCATGCATAGCCCAACCAAAAATGAGAGCGTACACTTTCATTTAGTCCTCAATGTATGCCTACCAAACGAGATTACATTACAGTCGATAACGTCCATTTCAGCTTCACACATCAAAGATTAGGGGAGCTGGTGTAGGAGGAGATGAGGTGGTGTCTATAGCTAACTTGCGCTAGCGCACGTCAGTTTGGCTGTGCCTGAAGAAGTCTGTTCTCAAAGCCTACTTATCGGTGATTCATACCGGACTTATATGAACAGTAACGTACAACATGTATAAAGAAGCTAAGCAATTTTACTAAACAATTTTCACTCACCAGCATTTTTTTTTTCATTCAGCATGGATTCACTTCACTTAGGAAAAAGGGGCTCCAGTTCCGAAATGATGCCTCAGCGTTCTCAGGGTAGCACCGGCTCCACCTGTTATCCTTAATTGGACGGACCCGGCGTAGGCGGGTTTAGAACGTTGACTTAACCGTCCAAGATGGCAGCGCCCATAACCCCCGATTTTGGCTTCATTTTCACTGTTAAGGAATTCTATGGGTGACGTCACAGATGCTTTGTCCAGTTATTATATACAGTCTATGGGTAGAACATAAAATTACCTCCATAACACCCTAGGCTAACACCATAGTCTCACTTTATAACCATTATGGTTATGGTTCACGTAGCCTGCTAAACGTAAATGTATTTAAAGATCACACCCTACTCTTTACCCCCGCCCCTCCACTCTCTCATCTAGCTAGCCTCATTCCTTCACCCCTTCATCTCGCTTGCTCCGCCCCGTCATTCTCTCTGAGAATTATGTATCACCAGTTAATATTTAATCAAAAACATTTTTGTTTAGGCCCTATTTGAGACTACTTAATTCTTGTGCATCAAAAAGTGATTAAACTAGCATGTGTGGATGTAAGCACTGTTAGCTTGCACTGCATGTGTCTCCAGTCAACAGTTTGTTAAGAGAGAATAGAGGATGATGGGATAAGACAGAATGGAGGACAGAAAGAAAAAATGGAGGAGAGAGAAATGTAACAGATAAATAGGACAAAAGATAAATGTGAATTTCTGTGTCTCTCTTACATTTAACATATAGGCTAGTCAAAGATATGTCTTCAGTAATCAGTTTTATTCAGCAATTAATATAAAGTAATGAACCATATTTGTTCTGTGATCAATCAGAAATATTGATCAATATTTATAACATTAGTCCTCAATAATCATCAAAAGCATATAATGTTGTAATCAATCATTTTAGTTCTGTAATCAATCACATTTTTTCACAAGGCCAAAGGTACAGATTTGAGGCAACAGAGGACTCCACACACCCACACTCACATACACTACCACACCCACACAACTCCATCACACACACACTCCCACACTGACTCACACTCATACTCACAAACTCTCTTCATTACAGTCATTTCACACTCACACACACTCACTCACTTACACTGAAACTCTTCATTACTGTCATTTCACACACAAAAAAAAACTTACACTCATAGGACTGGTTCATATTCAACACAAGGTAC
>JAGFZM010006513.1:13275-43331 GCA_017657215.1 Limnothrissa miodon | reverse complement strand
GCCTCCCTGACAACATACAGTATATAACAAGACAAGATATAACATATAGTAAGTGTTCCAACAGTGTACACTGGGAAGTAGTATACTAGTCTACTTGAGGTAATCCCAGGTTGTGGTTGGTAAGGGTTTTTTTGTTTTTAGTGCAACACCAGATTGTAGCAGCAGCAGTGTTACGCCCCAAGTCTAGGGGTTAAGGACGTGAACAGAAAGAAGGGCACAACAACGTAAGCATTTAAATTTAAAGGTTTATTAAAGTGCAAAAAAGTATAATAATAAAGGTATCAGATAAAGTGAAAAGTAAAACGAAAACTAATCAAGGAAAAACCAAGGCCTCAAGCAGGCCTCCTCTCAGGCTCTCACCCTGAGAGCGAGGAGAAGTGAGGCTACGGGCTGGTCGGAAGCGCTGGGCGTCGGCCCACACAGCGCGTAAGAAAGAGAGTGGCTGCAGTGGTGAGAGGAGTGGCAAAAAGAAAATGCGTCTCCCCGAGCGTGCGCACGGCACGGCAATTACGCCACGGGAGTGTCTGAAAAAGACAAAACACAGAACACACTAAAAACAGAACAGACAAAAAGAAACCACAAAGGGACGTAACAAGCAGTAGTAATATAAATAGTGGTAAAAAGAATACTAAAATATATAGCAGCAGGTGTGTGCAATTTTCAATGCAGAGGTAGTTATTTTCAGTCAAGAGAGTTGGGATGAGGGTGGGGGGGGGGGGGGGGGTTGGAGAGTCCTATCTGTCTTCCTATACTCCTGCCAGTCTGACATCACCCTAAGAGATATCACTCTTAGAGACATCATTCTAAGACAGTGGTCACCAACCCATTGATCGCAATCAACAGGTCAATCTTAAAGCCTTTTCTAGTAGATCTCTTGTGCTCTGGCAAAATCACTGCAAATATAGACCTATGAAAGTAGATTTCATTAATTTTATGGGAATGCTGTAAAACTGTAGTACCAAGAACAACCACTGCATGGGTTTCAATGTCCGAATGGCGCTGTGTACTCTGCCCCTACTGGCGCTGTGTACTCCAAAAGAGAATGAAGTCCCAATAAACCCCCGCTAAAAATCCAAACATCGTCTGTTGGAAATACAATAATTAATGAGTGATTTTATTTACATTACTGTTGGTCGATCTTGTAGTTGCCTAAGTGGGAGCAATGTGATCTTTGGGCAAATAAAGGTTGGAGACCAGGAGATATTGCTCTAAGAGCCACACACACACACACACACACACACACACCATCCTCTAAACTCATCCGGTGCCTACTGAAAATACTGATGTTCCTCAGGCCTCACCTGCCAGTGGTTCATTTTAATTTCATACCCTGCATGCACACACAGGCACAGACACTCACACACACACACACACACACACACACACACACACACAGATACACACACACACAGGCACGCACGAATACACACAGACACACACGCGAACGCACGGATACACACACAAAAAAAACACCCAACCCTCTCTCATCGAAGCTGGATTCAATTGAGATCCACACACTTTCAGACCTCCTATACCCCCCCCCCTCCACACACACACACACACACACACACTTTCTATAACACTCTTTCTTACACACACACTGTCTATAACACTCTTTCTAACAATCTTTTCCCCTCTCACTGTCTCTATCCATCTGTCTCAGTAATGAGTGTCAGATCCAATCTCCTTCCTCCCTTTCGGCCCTCTCCTTCATGTGCAGTTCAGCTCCACTTGTGTGTGAGTTTATGCATGTGTGTATGTGTGTGAAAGAGTGTGTATATCAATTGTTGTTGTGTGTATATCCTTAGATGCATGGGTGAGAAAGTGTGTAGATCATTAGATGTGTGTATTTGGTGTGAGAGAAAGAGAGAGAGGGTGTATATTATCAGGTGTGTATGTGTGTGTGTGTGTGTGTGTGTGTGTGTGTGTGTCCAATTCCATTTGACCTGACAGCCTCTTCTGGAAATGTTATGAAACTGTTGTAGGAAACCAATGAACTCCAAAGGCAAATGTGTTCCAATTACTACTGGAAACAGATTGTTTTTGCATTCTAATTACTACTGGAAATGGATTCTCTGATCCAGAATGGTCTGTGACACAGTACCACAGACCTTAATGAATAACTCTTTAATATTCTTTAGAGATCAATGCACAGTACACACAATATACTAAGAGCACACCTGCTTGCTTGCATGCTATGAATGATCTGCCATCAATATAAGTATGAAATGTCTTCAGTCAACACTGACGGTCCATGTACATAGGCCGACAATCACGTTTGTGTCTGTGTTTGTGTATTTTCTTTGACGTTTCTATGTTTCCTCACACACGGAACAAGACCATAGAACGGAGAATCTTAAATGACAATGCAGGTTTTCTCTTTGAGGAAACTCTCTCACAGCTCAGTATAGATTCAGATTCTGTAGATGACTTACTGACCAATTTTAATTCTAAGATGACACAAATTATGGATAATATTGCTCCATTAAAAACAAAAAGAATCACTGATAATGATAAAGCACAATGGAAACAAAACCTAGCTGTTAAAGGTCTCCTTCCAAAATAAAATGTTTAATACTTGATTTTTTTACATTACCATAGGTCAGCCCAAGTTGCATGCTCAACTTCAAAATGCTCTCCTACCCCTGTAGTCTGTATTCGCCTGTGATAGAAAACAGCCGGGAAAAACGAGCGAATCGGAAAAGCCGTGCAAGCCTACGTCACATTGAACATTAGCTATGCAGTTAGCCCGCCCTCAAGAAAACATTATTAGGCTGCCTGCAGACAGACCCACTAGAGGGAGCGTCACAGTGCTGTTAGCCAATCAGAGGCGATACGTTTGCATATCATTAATATTCATAAGAATCCTCTCGCACTATCCCTGCTCTCGTTTTCACCTAACTAAAAAAGCTTGAAACAAGACAACCACAGCATATTTTTGTCGAAACCAACTCTCATGACATTATTTTAGACAAGAGACCACCACATAATTAATGAAAATATGATGGAATGAAACCTTTAAACTGTTAAAGAGAGAGTGTAGGAAGACTGAGAGAAAATGGTGCAAATCAAATCTCCATGTCCATTACCAAATCCATAAAGAGATGCTAAGCAAATATAACTATGAAATTTGTAAAGCAAGACAGTCTTTATTCTCCAACATTATCAATAAGAACTTGAATGCTCGTGCCTACTATTTTCTACAGTTTAGAAGCTAACAAATAAACCATCACAATTAGCACCTGAGCTGCTCTCAGTGGATAAATGCAATGAGTTTGCATCTTTTTTCAGAGGTAAAATTTATAAAATAAGACTGAACATAACTTCACAAATATCTCAAACGCTATAACCAATGTCTTCAAAGAGAGGGGAACTAAACATAATGTCAAAATTTAGCTTTATTGACTATGAAACCCTTGAGAAAACAGTACAAAATCAGTACAAACAGTACAAAAAAGCTCTTCTACATCCCAATTGGACATTCTGCCAACCAGCTTTTTTAAAACTGTTCTACACCTTGTGGCACCTGACGTCCTCCAGATTATAAATTCATCTTTGCAAAGTGGCAGTTTCCCTAAATCACTAAAAACAGCAGTTGTTAGACCACTACTGAAAAAGAATTATCTGGATGTTTCAGTGCTTAACAACTACAGGCCAATATCAAATCTACCATTTGTTGGAAAGATAATTGAAAAAATAGTATTCAATCAGTTAACAGCTTTCTTGACATCTAATTGTTGTTTTGATAAGTTCCAGTCAGGTTTCCGGCACAGCACTGAAACAGCGCTTGTTAAAGTTGTAAATGACATACAACTTCTATATCGACTTGAACACTGAGTTGGGTTTTCTGGTATAGTTCTCAAATGGTTAAAATCATACTTACAAAATAGAAGTTTCTTTGTTGCCATGGGCAACTGTACTTCAACACCTATGTCATTGACCTGTGGTGTCCTCAGGGGTCAATCCTTGGACCATTGCTTTTTAACCTCTACATGCTCCCACTTGGACAACTTATCATGAACAACTCCATCTCTTATCATAACTATGCTGATGACACCCAGATTTATTTTGCTTTGTCACCTAATGACTTTGCCCCCCTTGAATGTCTCTATCAATGCTTGGACCAAATTAACAACTGGATGTCACAAAATTTCCTCCAGCTTAACACAGACAAAATAAAAGTAATTATTTTTGGAAAGAATGAGTCAATGCTCAAATTTCCTCTGTCCTTGAAACTAAAGGGCTTAAAGCAAAAGAGTCTGTTAAAAATCTTGGCATCATCATTGACAGTGATCTAAACTTCAGCAGTCACATGAAGGCTATCACCAAATAAGCCTTTTATCACTTAAGAAACATCACCAAACTGAGAAGTCTAATGTCAAAAAATGATTTGGAAAAACTTATCCATGCCTTTATCTCCTGTAGGGTTGATTACTGTAATGGTCTTTTCACAGGCATTCCTAAAAACACCATAAAACATCTTCAACTGATCCAAAATGCAGCTGCCAGGGTTTTAACAACAAAAAGAACCAGCCACATTACCCCAGTTTTAAAGGCATTGCATTGGCTTCCTGTAAGTTACAGAATTGATTTCAAAGCATTACTACTTGTGTTTAAATCACTAAATGGGATAGGACCTAGTTACTTGTCTGATATGTTTCAAAAATACATACAACCTAGGTCTCTCAGGACACAAGAAAAAAAATTGCTTGTAAAACCTGTGGTCAAAACAAAGTGTGGCAAAGCAGCTTTCAGCTACTATGCAGCTCAAATTTGGGACCAACTTCCTGAAGACATAAAAAATGCCCCTACTGTTACCAGTTTCAAAACCAAACTTAAGACCAAACTTTTCTCCGATGCTTTCTCTTAATGATTAATTTATTCAGCTTAAGGTATGATCATTCTAGTTATCAGATTACTTATAGGTGGCTACTATTTATATTTGTGGATTGTGTGGTCCCTCAACACATTGCCTGATAGAGCACCTGTGGGGTAAGTGCTATTTATTCCTTGTGGTACAATTTTGTGGCTGTGCCTCGGCTTAAGGCCTTAAGGGGACTCGGCGCTGCTAAGGGATGTCAAAGAAGTAGTTGCCCGCCCAACAGGCAGACCGACATTTTCAGCTGAGCCCCAGCCCACCAAAATGTCACTGGAGTCTAGAACCCCGAACCTCTTAATAGAGAGGCCCATAAAGTCTAGAAGGTCAACCCACACCTTCCCATGACTACCTGGCTGCTTTGTCTAAAGAACAGTGCACACTAGGGAACTACTTTCGGGAATATCCAGGGGTGCTACTGTCAGTTGAGGTGTTTGACTTGGATCATCTATTTCTAAGATTGTAATACAGGAGTGATTTTGTTTGCTGGATGTATAGGATCACATTTGTAGGTTTCAGATTTGTGAATTTGGGAAAATCTTTAATCTAAAATTATTTTTATTTTCTGTCCTTTATTAACTTTTTATTCTATTTAACTTTTTACTCTGTCCTTTAATCTTATTTGTTTGTTTTCTTACTTATTTTATCCACTGTTTTTATTTTTATCTTTGTAAAGCACATAGAACTGCCTACTTTGTGTATGAAATGCGCTATATAAATAAACTTGCCTTGCCTTGCCTTAAACTAAACACACGCATAAACACTTAGCCCTGTTGCCGGTTACTTCCCCTCAGTCGATATTAAAGTTCTAGACTGTTCTCATGTGATGCTATCACACAATCGTCTAGAATGCCTTTATCTCATTTAATATTGTAAATGAAATGAATTGCCTTGTTTAAGTTATGTTCATTGACATAACTTACACAAGGTTCAGCAATGGCGTCTGACAATGTTCAATTTCCTTGTGTAAGTTCCATTATTCATAGTGATAACAGTGTTGTGCCAGGCTTTTGTGGATTAATGGAGTTTGTGTATATATAGGGAGGTAAATATAGGGAGGTAAATTATTGATTTATCAATGCAGTCTGCTACTCTTCATTTGCTATTTAATTACTGAGCACTAATGTCAGGAGCATAGTCTACAGTCTAAAACCCTGTCTTAACTGCATTGTGTCCTTACTTTTGTCACACTCACACACACACACAAAACAAGCAGTGTGCCAATTGCATGATATGTCCATAGACTCAATCACATGCACATTCACCCACACACACACAGCACACTTTCTGCACAATATTCTCATATCCCCATTTAAATACACACATACACACACACACAAGCCTGAATGCATACTTCACAGAGCCATTATCTTTGACATTTACCACTGATCACTGATGTACACCTCTCTCTCTCCATCCCTCCTCCCCCCTCTATCCCTCCATCATTCCTTCCTCCATCTCTTCGTCTCTCTCTCTCTCTATCAGGAGTTCTTCTATGAGATCTCTCTGACAGAGTTGGCCAGGAAGACACTGGAGGTGACCGTGTGGGACTACGACCTTGGACGCTCCAATGACTTCATAGGTGTGTGTGTGTGTGTCTTGGACTACGACCTCAGATGCTCCCATGTCTTATATGCTTTATGATAACTATTAGTGCAGTTGACAGTTTCAGTTTCTCTGAAATTGCTGCCCTGCAACTCATCACCACAAACACTTACTGCAATCACATGAGCCCACTCAAATAAACAAATCAGCGGTGGCCCGGAACCTGGATCATTCAATTACAGATGATCTTGAGCCCTATTTGTCCAGTCTTTTTGAGACCTCATCATGTAATCAAAGGTTATTGTGTTTTTTTCTGTCTGTAGGGGGCGTCTGTCTCAGCTGTCACGCACAGGGAGATGCCCTACGCCACTGGATGGACTGCCTGAGGAACAAGGGCCAGAAGGTGGAGCGATGGCACATCCTGACCAATGAGCTGCCCAAGTCCCTCTACCCCTAGTGTTGCCCCACCCTCCACATCACATCCTGACCAATGAGCTGCCCAAGTCCCTCTACTCCCTAATTATGCCCCACCCCCCGTATCACATCCTGACCAATGAGCTTCCCAAGTTCCTCTTCCCCTAGTGTTGCCCCATCCCTTATATCACATCCTGACCAATGAGCCTGTTCCTACTCGTTCCTACTCAGACAACCGACATTAAAAACAAATATCCAGTCATTTTGATGAGTTGACATTAAGGATAAATATCCAGTCATATTAATGAGTTGACATTGACACATATCCAGCCATAACAATGAGGTTTTCTGGCTATTTAGATGTTTAGTTCTCTTCACAGGCATGTTGAATTCATTTGTGAACTTGTGCGACCGCAACGTCTCCTTCACTCAGATTGGCTAATATTTGTATAAAAAAGACAGTTTTTCTATTATTCCTCGTCCCATCTGGTGACGTTGGGCCAAATCACCTCCACTTGTTGCCTTCTGTTGCTCATCACCCAACTGTCAATAAGATGAATGGAAGCCTTGTCAACATGTTTGGTCACAAGGGGCCCATCCTCCATATTTCATCACATCCTGATCATTGAGCTGCCCAGACCTATCTAATCTTAGCCATGCCCCGCCCCCCTATATCACATCCTTACCAATGAGCTGCACCAATACCTCTATCCCAAGCTCCACCCCATCATTAACCCAACACACACACACACCACCAGCTAGAGCAACAATGATGGTGGGAGAGTGTGTGTCTGAACGGGGGGCGGCATTACAGTTTTGCCTTACAAATGGTCATCTCTACTATAACCATTGTCATGCTGACAAAACACTCAATGGCTGCGCTTGGCATCCGTTGCCATGACAACTGTGCACTCAATGGCTGCACTCTAATCAAACAGCCAATCACACGTTCGCTGGTGCCAACAAAGCACCCAGTGAGATGCCAGCACTGATCTGGCCACGCCTCCCTTTCCTCTGCTGCATAGGGATTGGCAGGCCACATGTCAATCAGACTTATTCATCACACATTCTGCTGTTGCATGCTGGGAACTTCTCTTGTGTTTCCCTGAAGATGCATTTCTGTCTTGGCTCCGCCCCCTGTCGTTTGTTGGTGTGGGGGCGGAATCTAGTGTTTACAGTGGTCTCTCTGTGACTGTTGCCATGGTGATTGTGGGCGGGGTTCCAGGGTGGTTCTTCCATGTTGTTGCATGATGCAATAAAGCTGCACCCCTGAAGCCCTTGTGCTCCACCACACACACAAACACACACACTTACAACTCACAAACACACACATATATACATGTACAACACACAGACACCCATAGACATACTTACTACTACACACACACACATACACTTAAAACACACATGTAGAAACCCCCAGACACACTTACAACACACACACACACACACAAAGAAACACAAACACAGACAAACAACTTACAGCACACACACACTCACATGCACTTACACATACACATTCACACACACACACACACACTCTCATACACGCACTCACAAACATGTACACACTTACAGCACACTCACACATACACATGCTAACACACCCCCCCCAAAGCCTAAAGACCATTTTGGATGAATATTAGTATCTAGTTGTTTGATATAGTCTTCTTAACTGCTGTTTCTTATGTGGAGTGTGTGTGTGTGTGTGTATTCTGATGTGCCTGCCTGTGTGTTTCTCTCTCCAGTGAGAGTGCATGCCTGACTATGAGACTGTGGGTTTCTATAGCAACATTGTCTGGGATTTCTGGGTAATGTGGTTCTTCTGACTCTCTTGTGTTGTTTTGGGGGGTTTGTGACCAGAGGGCTGTTTTGTGTACGCTTTTCAAGCAAAACAAATAAAACACATTTGGAATGTTCCTCTGACTTGTCAAACACTTTTTTTGCTCTGGGACACATAAAGGGTCTACTTTAAAGAGGGGCTAAGCAACGTTCTGTTTTTTTCTCTCACGAGCTCCCTCATTGTATTGCACTGCATTCTATTGGAGGCGGTCCGCGCTGCTGAACATTGCAAGTGCTCTACTGCTATTGGCCACGGTGGCGCATTCTACACCGTTTGTTCACTGTGTAATGACTAATTTTAGCATCCTAAACCGTATGAAACGGATTAATTAAATGAAAAATGTTGCATAGTGGGCCTTTAACAGTTGCAGGTTTGAGTGCAGCCGTACTGTAACACAAATGTAAGACTCACAGGTTCAGCTAACCTTACTCCACTTGTCTGCTGTCATTGCGTAGCTACTCAGTCACAGAGTTCAAATGCCAGTCGCGCTTTCTCATCATAGTCGCAGCAGTTCTTATCTTGTAAAGTAATGACGACTGGGTAAAATGTATTGTGGGTCGAGTGTTTTCAACAGCAAAATCTATGTTGTTCCACTACGGCAATTAATGCCATGTCCTCCGCGATATGGCAATTGATTGTCCACCGCTTTTCCTGTCATAGACTGCATGCTAATGAGTGCTGAAGTGTAGTTCGTTTTGCGCAGTTTGCACTGGTTTTGTGGCGGTCTGTCCTCAGAGTTTGTAACACTCTTCATATGCTTGCCGATGGCCTCCATTTACAAATGATCGTTGTTTCGCTTTGTTGGCCTCAAGCTCTTCCTTCGCGGCATTCTCCGTCTATCACTCATGCTTTCCATGGACGCCACCATTGTTTACTCGTAGGCTATACATGAGGAGGAGAAGGGAGGAGCTAACCAATAGCAAGGAGGCTGGCTAGACGTCGGCGCACAGAGCAGGAAAAAAAAGCGAAAAACTCATCTCTGGATTAAAAAACAAGTCCTAATCGATATATACGATATGTCAAAATTCATATCTAGTTAGAAATCATATCGAGATATTGTAAATATCGAGATATTGCCCAGCCCTAATACAGAGGCCACAATATTTTCTTTTTCTTTGTAGGCCTACATAACTTTACTAAAAGCAGCAGAGCCTAACGTTAGACACCACGCCCACGCTTATGCACGTGCAAAATGTTGATGTTTGACGTCTTGTTGGCATACCGCACATAGGGTAAGACTAGTTTCATCATTGGCTATTACGATATCTAGCTTACATTTTTGGTGCTCGCTATAGCCTAGAGTAGCTTACAGTCCATTCTAGTCCATTTCTCAACATGATATAGTTTACCTCATTCGCTGGGACGGCTAATAAATTAGGAAGTATACACACATGTGAGTGCTTTACGTGACCGGAAGAGCCTAACGGACTACCGTGAATTTGGCAACAATAGGAGATTACTATCACTAAAATGCTGTTTTCGGCCATGTTTTCGGCAGAAATGTATGGTGGCGTTTCTTTCCCTTTAGTTTGTTGCTGACTGGTACCTACCCTTTCCGATTTCTTAATGTAATTGTGTTTCTCATTTTGGTTTTGTGATTCTTGTTTTGTTTTGGTGCTTCTCAATTTTGTTTTTGTGATTCTTAATTTATTTTTGTGATTCTCAAAATTGTTATTGTGATTCTTAATTTGTTTTAGTGTTTCTCAATTTCTTGTTGTGTTTAGTAATTTGTTAATATGGTTCGCATTTCAGGGCCACCATAACACAACGTATTTGGAATAAAATACCGTCGATATTCTCGTTATTTGGACTTGTGTGAATATTTCAAGCCCCAACATGTGACATCAACTCATTGCCGAGGACATACACACTGATGAGAAAGTAAGAACTCACCAGGAGGAGGGGTAGTGGGCTATTTTGAATGGTGACAGACGAGATTATATATTGATATTTTGAACATGTAAAGTGCTATACACAATTATTTTACTAATGGTTCACGTGTTGTTATGCCAGAGATTACGAGGTTTTAAATTATGTATGACTTGACTATGAAGGTAACAAATGTTGATTTAGCATATTTATGAGAGTGTAGAATAGAACGATAGATCGATAGACCTCAATAGACCACGATAGATCTTGATCCCGCCCGCGGGATTTGAACGTTTTAACGTTTTCGTCGTGCAAAAGAACAGACATGACTTTATCCACAAGAATGTTGCATGTACATGGTATATTCCCCCGTATATTAAGGTTGCAAAAGCTACTGTTGGACATTTGGGTAACTTAACTTTCAGTGTTGTTGGTGTAGTTAGGCAAATGGTGGCTAGTGTTTTTATGTATGGAAAAGACCCCAAATGATCACTGTAAGCGGGCTACTTAATTACTCTGAATGAATTATTTAAACAATGTCATTAAAATCCCTTATTCAGTGTTTATGACTGCTAGGTAAATGGGCTAGTGAGTAAACTACCAGGAGGTGCACAGGAACGGTGCTACGTACAAATTATAACGTTACATTTTCTATTAATTGCTCCAGGCGGCTTTCAGATGAAAAACAGTTTTAAACCCCCATGTCAACATTGTCTCGTCTTCATTTCTTCACGATGAACGGCGAGATAAGAACATGTTTGGAGTTCAGTTTGGAGTAATTAATAGAAAAGATATACATATACAAGTTACTTGTACACGTACCAATCCAACCTCCTGGTAACATTAGTCAACACTCTACTGGTGGAAAGAAGTGGAGTTGTGCATAGAGCCCATAATCTGTGTTTAAAACTTTTTTTGTGCACATGAAAGGGCAATGAATGTGCTATGTTCCTGCTCAAACAGCACAAACAATATATAACATATAACATTTCACTTTGCTTTAGTTAGTAGGCAGGAGCCATCAAAAAAAGAGGCCAGCACACCGGACTGACAAAAGGCTTGAGAGACTTGTTGAATGTAAAAATAATGAATCAATTAAAATTTTGTATTCTTTTTTTCTGTTCTCACTTTGGCACCCTTGATTATTTTAATGTGTATTGAGTTCTACACTGTCAGTTAATTCTTTATTTTGGCATTCAACTAGTCTCTCAACAAGTCTCTCAATCCTTTTCAGTACTTTGGCCCATCTTTTTTGATTGCTCCTGCCGTTTTGTGGATTTTCACACCTGCATGAATCCTTGGATAAGCCATAAGAATACTAAACATCTTTCCTTTAATCATTTTACTTTTTGTATGAATTACAGATGCACATAAACCGTCTGGAAGCGCTCAAGACGGCATGCGAGGACTACCCCTAGGCCAAGGACCCTTTCCTCTTTGTGTTCCAGCTGTGAGAGGACATGGATGTCTTTGTGGACGCCTGTGCTGACCTACAGGGCCTACAGATATACTGCATATTTCTGGAAACACAATAATCTCAAAACAGTTTTTATTGTGCTTTTTTTGCTTTTTTGTTGTTGATTTGTTTGTATTTTTGTATTATTGTTATTGTAATTGGAGCTGTTTTTAAATATAAATTTGTATTGTTTATATCCCAATGTGCCATGTAGATTTTTTTTTTTTATAAGCAAGCTTAGTCTTTTTTTCAGACAGATGATCATGCATATGTGAGGGGTCTTTAAGTTAACTTAATAAGTGAAATGTACAGTGAAATGTACATGTTTTAAACATTTCATACCTGCAGTGTGAAAGAAAGATGTGACAAAGGCCTGGAAAAGATTTCCTTCGGGATCAATACTAGCAGATACTATATCATAGGGCAGGGCTATTCAATTAAAATTTCATTCGGGCCACATTTCAAAACCAAGGTCTTGGGCCGCACATTTTCAGCAGTCATCAACAATTGGTAAAGACACTTCACAAACTTTAATCGAAAATTCAATCTGCCACTCTGAAAATGGAATCTTACCCCACAGTTTGATAAAGACGATCATAACGTTACTATTTTTCTGTGACCAAACAAGCGGTTTCTGATAGATTAAAATGGACAAACACAGAGGTTAAAATAGCGGTTAATGTTGAAATCGGTTGCTTGACAAGTGAGGACCATGAACATTTTTTACCTGCCAATTATGAGCATTATTTTATAAAAGGTCAAGAATGGTGTTTTACTTTCATTGCTGCAGCGTCATCTGGGCCGCATGTGGCCTGCGGGCTGCCAGTTGAATAGGCCTGTCATAGGGTAACGTTAGGTAAGGGTAAGGTTTTTATGTTTGTTTGTACAAACATTCAACATCCAAAACTCTAACTGAAAAACATTGACGCTGATGAATGTAAAACACTTTGCTAATTTGTGCTACATTGTTATAAAAATAAAACGTAGACAATGACTAAAAGATGCACTTGCTAATTTGTGCTACATTCTTATCAACGATCATTGAAGAACTACTTCCTCATTTGGGGCTGACGTAGCCACGTGACAGCACGTGACTATGCTTGCTTTCCGGTCCTCACAGTGCAGGGGGCCTGACAGTGCGGCTGCAGCTAGACGCTCTTTTGAGAGAATCTGTCCTGGGCATTCTAGAACTTGGAGGCACAAAGCAACACTGCCACCCAGTGGGCAAGGATCAAGGATCATGGATCTTATGTGTCACATTCATTGAAGTACTAAGATGTAGTGAAACTGCATAAACTAAAGATTTTGTTAATGTAAACGCAAAAAACAAGTAAAGCAAATAAATTGGCATTGGTTCATATTGTTATCAGGATCCATAGCCACCCAAATGTGATTAGCCTGTTTGTGTCAAGCACCTTCAAGAGACTGTGTGTGTGTGTGTGTGTGTGTGTGTGCGTGTGTGCTACAAACACAGATGTTGTTAGTCTGTTTGTGTCCACTGTCTTCCAGAGACCACGGCTGCTTTAGAGTCTTCAGCCGAGGTGACTATGGAGATGGCCTCACTTGGCCATGACTATACAGTGTAGCTCACATATCAAAATAATAACATAGCCTACAGTTACGGGCACACACACACACACACTTGACTTGACACACAGCATAGTCAATTATTTGAACCACTTTAACGGCATATGAGCTATTTAGCAGGCAGATATGACGTTACACCTCAAAGGTGTTACCTTGACTTGCACACATGCAGGTATCAGGTGTTACACCTTAAAGGTGTTACCTTGAAATTCTAAAGTAGCACCAAAGACTTTTTAAACCCTTAAAATAATGTTTCCAAAATCATTTCGGTTGTCCATGAACTTGTAACAATGTGAACGATACTTGCAGCATTTGCTCTGCAGCCCTCTATCGGCTTTAATGGCACTAAACAAGTTTGCCCAATCGGTTAGCGATCTGTAGTTCAAGTAAAACTACAATTGACTTGCTTCCGTTCCAATCTGTAGAGGGTGCATTTTTCAAAACTCCTTGGTGCTGCTTTAAGGACACCTTTATGTCATAGTAATAATTTCACACTCAAAAACAATAATAATAATTATTTCCAGCTGTAAGGTGTTTAAGGTGTGTTTCGGATCTGCTCAACCCACACACACACCTTGGGCAGATCGTCTCTCTCTCTCTCTCTCACACACACACACACACACACACATTCACAGCTTGGACAGTTCAGTATCTCTCACAATCTGCTGTTTCCAAACAGTCGATCTACTTTAGAATCATCCGCCAGCACGGCTTCTCCTGCCACTGCTATGCCGATGATACCCAGCTCTATCTGTCATTCTCACCCGATGACCAAACCATCCAAACGCGAATCTCGGATTGCCTCTCTGACATCTCTGCATGGATGCAAGACCATCATCTCCAGCTGAACCTCTCAAAAACCGAGCTGCTGGTCCTCCCAGCTAAACCAACTTTTCACCACAACATTTGCATCAACTCTGGCTCCTTGTCTCTTGCTCCCTCACAGGTAGCCAGGAACCTAGGTGTTATGATTGACGACCAGCTAACCTTCAATGACCATGTTGCTTCTGTTGCCCGGGCCTGCCGCTTCGCACTATTCAATATCAAAAAGATCAGACCATACCTAACTCAACAAGCCTCCCAATTGCTGGTTCAAACTATGGTCCTCTCACGCCTTGACTACTGCAATGCCCTTCTGGCAGGACTTCCTGCCTGTGCCGTCAAGCCACTTCAGATGATCCAAAATGCTGCGGCGCGTCTCATCTTCAATCAGCCGGAGAGGACGCATGTCACCCCTCTGCTAATCGAGCTCCACTGGTTGTCTCTGGCGGCTCGCATCAAATTCAAATCACTGATGCTGACTTACAAAGTGCTTAGAGGATCTGCCCCTTTTTATCTAAGCGCTCTCATAAAAGCTCAGGCTACCCCCCGACAACTCCGGTCCTCCAACGACTGTCGACTGGCAGTCCCGGCACCTCGCCCAAGGCAATCCAGACTCTTCTCATGTGTCGTCCCACGCTGGTGGAATGACCTACCAAAAACAATCAGAACAGGGCCATCTCTGGAGGCCTTCAAAAAGCTCTTAAAGACCCAGCTATTCAGAGAACATCTTCTATCCTAGCACTAAAATGAACTGAAGCACTATCCCCTAGCACTATGCTCCTTAAGGTTTCTGCTATGTAGCTTGATTGTTATCCTCGTTTTGTAAGTCGCTTTGGATAAAAGCGTCTGCTAAATGCATAAATGTAATGTAAATGTAGAATAGTTAATTAGACCATAAAAAACGTTATTTTCTAGACTCTCACTCTCTCACACACACACCTAAAGCAGAATGGTCCCTCTCCCTCTCACTCACACACACTAGCTGTGTATTGCATGCAGTGTATGCTAATAGTATATAACGCATAGTTTGTGCTAGTGGTGTATGCTATCTGTGTATGGTGCACGGTTTGTACTTGCTTTGTGTGCTAGTTGTCTTTGACATGCAGTGTGGGCTAACTGTGCATGATGGGTGGTGCGTGCCAGGTGTGTGTGGTGTATGCAAGTTGTGTGTATTAGCTGCCTTTACAAAAAAAAATCCATTGTACTGCAGAATCAAAACAGCATGGCAGTTTATCGCCAATATTACTGCAGTAGTACATGCAATATTTTAGGTGCAAAAAAAAAATGCCTTCATGGAAAATATGGAAGGAATACTGCATTTTACTAAACATTTATATTTTGGACGTGCGGTTTATGTTAGCTGAGTATGATGCAGAATCGTGTAAAGACATAAGCACATCCTGAGACAGACAAATGTTTAGAAATATGTTTATTGACAAGGCCATCTTCAAACATATACTTCACACACATTGTATGGTTGGCTGTTGCTTTAGATCTGAGCCCGTAGTCTGTGTGTGTGTGTGTGTGTGTGTGTGGGGGGGGGGGGGGGGGGGGGGGGGGTGGCATCACAGGAAAGATTCCTAAATCATCCTTCCTAGACCTCCTAAAAACCCACCATAGGGTGACAGCTCATGGTTTTAGAGACCAAAGATGTAAAACAAAAAGGGTACACAGAGACTCAGCTCAACTACAACCAAACACACACACAGTCCCCTCAGACAGATGGGCTGAGATCTTCCCTTCTTAACGACCAATGCAGTGATAGGGCCAATCCCATTTCTAATTTCTGCCCCTACCCCTTCCCCCTGCCCCTTGAAGCAGAGCAACAAGGGGTAGGGTTTGAAAGTTAACCCCTACGATTTGGGACACCCCTTCAACAATCGCATACATCATCAGTACTCCGGCAGCTATTACGTTGGCAACGTTTTTTTAGCACGGACGCTCGCAATTCGTTCACAACTCAATGTTCCAACCGATCCCTCAAGTCACAAATAACGTTACACTACTCATTGTATTAGTGATTTTTTTGGTGTGCATTTTATGGAGAAAAGGACCCTTACACATTGGAACAACGTTGACAATACAACGGTTATCAAACATTTTAAACCATCAATAATGGAGAAAATACTAACATTTGTGAACTTTTCTGGAGATTCGCAAGGCATTCTGGGAAATTTCTCATACCCCTCCGTTCGGAGTGTGCCTCTGAAAAATCTCCGTTTGGAGGGGTATATAGCCCTACCACTTACCCCTACCCCTCTGTCTTAACGGAAATTGGTACACCCCTACCCCTATACATGAACGCGCAAAACGGAGGGGTAGGGGAAAGGGGTAGAGCGAAGGGGTGAAATAGGATTGGGCCTTACACTGCATCCAGTCCCAACATACCTTGCTTCAGGTACACAAATCCTTGACCTTTGACCCTCACCTATGGCCCCTCTCCCCTGTCTCTGTGCTCCGCCCCATCCACAGACCTGAGTTTTGTGTGTGTGTGTGCGCCCGAGGTATCACTGCATGTGTGTGTGACAGTGGGAGCCCCTGACCTCTATGAGTGTGTGTGTTGTGCGTTGTGTGTGTGTTGTGAGCGGTGTTTGAGCTGCGCATGTTGCCTTGGGCCTGTGCACACGGTGTGGTTTGTGTGTTGTGTGCAGTGTGTGTATTTTGTGTCGTGTTTGTATTGCGTGTGTTGAGTGAGTTAGGGTGCACGTGGGCTTGGCGTGTGTGTGTGATGGGTGCACTGAGCGTGGTGTGTGAGCCGGCCTGAGCATGCGTGTGTGTGTGTGCTCGGCGTGTGTGTGTGGCCAGGTGCTTGCGGCAGGTATAGGCGTCCTTGAAGCGCATGGTGCATAGCGTGCAGCTGTAGAGGCGGAGCTGCGTGTGCACGCGCTGGTGGTTCTTCAGCGTTCCGTCATTGTTGAAGCGTTTTCCGCAGCGCTGGCACACGTATGGCTTCTCCCCCGTGTGGATCAGCATGTGCACCCGTAGGCGTGACCGGTGAACGAACAGCTTCCCACACTGCTGGCATGGAAACGACCCAGCGCAGCGACCTCGGGCGCGTCCCCGACCCACCGCCGCTGAGGGCGTGACCATGGGGTTGTCATGGAGACGCTGGAGCAGGAGGGCGGGCTCTCTGCTCTGGGCCGAGAACACAGGGCGTGGTCTGCCAGTGGGATTGTGGTTAAAGGTTGGAGTGCCATTTGGTGAGGGAGAGGCCACTGTGTTTCCATGGAGACGCTGGGCTGTGGCAGGGGGACTGTGGAGAAATGGAGGAGAGCCACCCGTGGCTGAGGTAAGGGGTGGGGGGCATGTGCCTGTAGGGTGAGGAGGCTGAAGCTGTGCTGTGACAGGCTGGGAGATATGTCGGTGGGAGGTGCTAGTGACAGGGGGAGGAGTCACAGAAAAGGGGTCAGAGTCAGACTCCCTCGGTTCGAGATGGTGCTCCCCAAATGTTACTGTGTCCATAGTAAGAGACTCCAACTCCAAGCCTGGGTGGGAGAGATGGGCATGCATGGACTCCATAGCAAGCAGGTGAAGTTCTGACATTGATTCTGAGTCCTGCGGTTCTGTTTTGATGGTTCTCTTTGGAAGGAGGCGCTCTGTTTTGACATCACTGCTTACACTCTGATCTGATTGGTCACTGGACTCGGTAGTCTGGTCAGCCCACTCTTTCTTCACACTGACGCAAGAAGTGGGAGGTTCTGTGGCTGGTTCCGTTGGGGGTCCGAGTGGAACTAGACCGGGTTCTGGTGAGAAGTTCAATCCATCGCCGTTCAACGGCGGTACTGACTCAGACTGGCCTGTGTCTGGACCAGCACAGATCTGGGTGGAGTTGTGACCCCCATAGGCTGGGTCGGATGTGGAGTTCTGGTCCCGATAGGCCAGGTCAGATGGGGAGTTCTGGTCCCGATAAGACGGGTCGGATGTGGAGTTCTGGTCCCGATAAGCCGGGTCGGATGTGGAGTTCTGGTCCTGATAGGCCGGGTCTGATGTGGAATTCTGCTCCAGGTGGCTGGTCCAGTCGGCCCATTCGGTACCCGTAGGAGAATTATCTTCTGAGAAAAAAAACACACATAGAACTGAAAAGCCAGGACACACACACACACAAAATGAATAGGAGTATACAGAAGAACATGTACATACGTACACACAAGCACACACACAGGGGATAAGAGTACTAGGAGAATAACAATACACACACACTCACTTCCTCAAAGAGGATAAGAGTGTAAATGTGGACACACACAGGCACACACTCAGAGGACAAGAGTACAGTACATACATACACACACACACACACACTCATAAGACAGGAGTACATACACACAGAGACAGACAGACAGACACACACACACACACACATTAAGAGGACTGGAGTGTAAGCAGACATATACTGCATGTTCACCTGATCAATTTAAGTGTTTCTTCTGTGCTATGGTGTTTGAAAGTAGCATCTCCATGCTACAGCTGGAGTAACTGGTAACTACCGGGGGACGAACACCCCCGCGCACACACATATTCAACTACTGTAGATGGAGACGCGGCAGTTTCAAACCTGCTGTGAGCACTGACCCTAATGGAGAACTTACCGGCCGTCTCTGGGGGCAGTCCGCCGGTTATTTGTATGAGCTTGCTGCGAAGCAGCTCATTCTCGCGGCGGACCTGGGCGCTTTCCTGCTCGTACTGGATCACTGTGGCCCTCACGAGCTCCATTACCTCCTCTACGGCGGCCACGAGCCGCTGGCTGAGGCACGAGGCGGTGAGCAGCGGGTGATTGCTCATTTTTGTCGGTTAGTGAAACACACTCACTCTCTCTCACACACACACTCACACACACACTCACACACACGCTCTCTCTCTCTCTCTCTCTCTCTCTCTCTCTCAATCTCTCAAACGACAGCGATACTTCTCCACTGCTCGGGGTTTGTTGTTGATACACTTCTTCTACACCCCCACCGAGGAAACAACCCCCGTGTGGGATTATACTGCCCCAACGTGGACAACGTGGCCATTGCGACAACTCTCTGCATAGGCTCCAAATAAACGGGACTTTTTACTGACGTGGCCACGGAAAGAAGCTAGTGGGCTGTGTGTGCATCTAACCTTTCTGCTTGTAACAAACAAAACGCATCGCTAATGCCTCTTCAAACTTCAGATCCCTTCACACTAAATACATGTACAGGATTGATTTTAGTTTGGCTACATCTGAATATCTGCACAATTCTGCACAGCATCCTCCACTGACTGAAACTGATACTATTCGGAGGTCATGTTTGAGGTGCCAACGCCACACATTGACTTTCGGCTGGATTTACACTCTACAAGCGGTATGAGCTGCGTGATCTCACGGTTGTTGAGGTTTTAAAGTCGAACAATTTTGTGGCACAATACTGTGATAAATGTGCAAACTAAACAGCTCAGGTCTTATTGTTCCTATAATGTGATACAACATTTACTTATTATGTTGGTTTAGAGATCAGTTTATTAGATATGCAAAAAAATATTACACTTTACATTTTAATATAAATTGGCTTTTTGTTCATGCAGCCATCACCCATCAGCCTCTTTGCCACACTCCCTCACTTTGGATGACTGTTTGGAGCGGACTTACAGGCATATCCGCCTGTAACAGCTTCCTCAATCAGCACCAGTGCACCATAGCATTGTGTGGCAAACAGGGCTCTGGTATGGACTGTTTTATAACACTTACACATCCCTTGAAAGACAATAGAGGGCTTTTATTTATTTTATTTTATTTTTTTTAGTATTTTTGGAGAGGTTTTGAATAGGTAATGAACCTTTGTATTGGTATATTTGAATTAACTGTAAATATTAGTCTAAAAAGAATATTTAAAATATTTTTGTGCTGTATCAAAACACAAAAATACCATACAAACACCCTGTATTGGAGAGGTTATGGACACTTGGAAACACCTATGTGCACCTATTGGAAATAGATATGTAGCACCTGTGTAATTCTATGCAGCCTGTTTCAAATTTTGGATTTTGCTTCCGGAGAAAATGTAGAATGACCTGGAATTGTAACACACCATCTAGTACTCAATACTATGAAAACAATAGTTTTTGGAGGTTATTAAATGTCTCGGCCCATTTGTCTTCTTAAATTTTAGCCCTCAGTGACCAATGTGCTGCATGCCAAACATTAGATATTGAGTGTTAAAGTCTTACATTTATGCATTTAGCAGACGCTTTTATCCAAAGCGACTTACAAAAAGTGGATAACAATCAAGCTACATAGCAGAAACCTTAAGGAGCATAGTGCTAGGGAATAGTGCTTCAGTTCATTTTAGTGCTAGGATTGAAGATGTTCTCTGAATAGCTGGGTCTTTAAGAGCTTTTTGAAGGCCTCCAGAGATGGCCCTGTTCTGATTGTTTTTGGTAGGTCATTCCACCAGCGTGGGACTGCCAGTCGACAGTCATTGAAGGACCGGAGTTGTTGGGGGGTAGCCTGAGCCTTTATGAGAGCGCTTAGATAAAAAGGGGCAGATCCTCTAAGCACTTTGTAAGTCAGCATCAGTTATTTGAATTTGATGCGAGCCGCCAGAGGCAACCAGTGGAGCTCGATTAGCAGAGGGGTGACATGCGTCCTTATCGGCTGATTGAAGATGAGACGCGCCGCAGCATTTTGGATCATCTGAAGTGGCTTGACGGCACAGGCAGGAAGTCCTGCCAGAAGGGCATTGCAGTAGTCAAGGTGTGAGAGGACCATAGTTTGAACCAGCAATTGGGAGGCTTGTTGAGTTAGGTATGGTCTGATCTTTTTGATATTGAATAGTGCGAAGCGGCAGGCCCGGGCAACAGAAACAGCATGGTCATTGAAGGTCAGCTGGTCGTCAATCATAACACCTAGGTTCTTGGCTACCTGTGAGGGAGCAAGAGACAAGGAGCCAGAGTTGATGCAAATGTTGTGGTGAATAGTTGGTTTAGCTGGGAGGACCAGCAGTTCAGTTTTTGAGAGGTTCAGCTGGAGATGATGGTCTTGCATCCATGCAGAGATGTCAGAGAGGCTATCTGAGAGAATGACAGATAGAGCTGGGTATCATCGGCATAGCAGTGGTAAGAGAAGCCGTTCTGGCGGATGATTTGACCCAGAGAAGTGGTATAGATAGAGAAAAGAAGGGGGCCCAACACAGATCCTTGGGGCACTCCAGTAGCAAGGTGGTAAGGCGCAGAGGTGTGTCCTAGCCAGGATACTTTGAACATTCGCCCAGTGAGGTAGGATTCGAACCAGCAGTTTGCATCACCCTTGATGCCCATGTTTGACAGTATAGATAATAGAATACTGTGGTTTACCGTATCAAACGCAGCTGACAGGTCAAGCAGGATGAGTACAGATGACCTTGATTCCGCTCTGGCTTCTTTTAAGGCTTCAACCACAGATAGTAGAGCTGTTTCAGTGGAGTAGCCACTCTTAAAAGCCAGATTGGTTGTGGTCGAGTAGATTCTGTTGGCTCAAGAATTCGGTAACCTGTTTCAATAGTTTTAGCAAGGAACGTAAGGAGAGAGACCGCCCTGTAGTTTCCCACCTGGTCGGGAGCAAGAGAGGGTTTTTTTGAGTAGAGGTGTTACCTGAGCATGCTTGAATGCAGAAGGGAAGATTCCTGTTGATAGTGAAGCATTGATCACATGTGTGATAGCTGGAGTGATAGTTGGAGCTATGGATTGCAGAAAGTGCCGCTGGGGTTGCATTGTTTCCAGGTTTGATCCATGTTTCGGTGAGGGCCAGGACTTCTAAGGCTAAGTGTTTAGCATAGGCTGAGATGAAGTCCGCTTTGTTGACGTCCGACTGACAATTCCAGAGTCCTACTGAGAGTGTAGAGCGATTCTCAGAGGCTTGTTTGAGCAACCGGAGGTCATCTTGATTGCGACGCCTTCTGACAAAGCGATACCTCCTGCGAGCTTCGAACCGTGTAGGGATGGGGTAGAGACACATGCTGACCGCTTGAATGGATTTTTTTTTTTGCTATGCTCAGAGCCCCTACTCGGTAGACACGCACAGGTTGACACGTATGTCTTTACCTTCGAATGTCTGCACAAGAGAAGGGCTGAACACTATGGCTGACGCTTTTGCTGACGCTCCAGGAAAGATCACTATATTATGCAGTTGCTGAATGCACCCGCTGAGACCGCCCACCAAGAGACCAGACAAACAAAAGGCCTAACAGTGGAAGGAGCTGGTGATTCTCAGTTTCTCAGATTCTCAGAGTTTCTGCTTACCTGCTAATTGCCCAATTGTGAGTTTCTGTCAGCTGATGAGTGTCATTCAGCTGAATTAGTTTTAAAGTCGAAACCACTCAAGCAAATGCACACAGGTTCTTCCGTGTAGCTTCCTCTGAGTTATCCAGTATTTGCAGTTGGTTTTTAAGCTGTTCCTTTTAGTGAGAACACCGCCCACCAAGAGACCAGACAAAGAAAAGGCCTAACAGTGGGAGGAGCTGGTGATTCTCAGTCCAGAGTTTCTGCTTACCTGCTAATTGCCCAATTGTGAGCACATTACAAGAAAAACGCCGAGTTAGACGAAAACTGCATTTTTTTTCTGCAGAAATGCAGGAGATTTAAACCCGCAGTTCCATCGATGGTGATGGGGAACGTGAACTCACTGGCAAACAAAACTGACGAACTGGCTTCCCAGGTAAGAAACCAGAAACTTCACAGAGACTGTAGCCTAATATGCCTCACAGAGACGTGGCAACAACTAACGTCGAGCTACCAGGCTTCAATGTGGCTTGCTTGGACAGAGACAATAAACTTTCTGGCAAGAAGAAGGGTGGTGGACTGGTGATGTACATAAACAACAGATGGTGTAATCCCGGCCATGTGACAGTTAAAGAGACTGCATGCTGTAAAGACGTGGAGTTACTAGCGGTTAGTCTCCGGCCGTACTACATGCCTAGAGACGCTTAGGCTTACGTTCCGCCACGAGCACTTCCTGACATAGCGTGGGACATCATACACTCTACAATCGCAAGGCTCCAAACTCAGCACAAAGATGCTTTTATTGCGATAACTGGCGACTTCAACCACATAACACTGGATTCTACCCTGACCAATTTCTACCAGTTTGTTCACTGCCCGACAAGAAAAACAACACAATACTGTAGACCTCATGTATGCAAACGTGAGGGACGCATACAGCGCCACCCCCTTTCCCCCACTAGGAAAATCAGATCACAACCTCATTAATCTACAGCCAATGTACAAACCAAAAGTACAGAGGCTACTGTTTGCCACACGCATTTTCAGGAAATGGACACCAGGAGCGGATGAGGCTTTGAGAGACCACAGACTGGAGTGTACAACAGAATGGAAGAGATCTGGAGGAGGTCACACACTGCATGACTGACTACCTGAACTTCTGTATGGACGTTCCCACAAGAACTGTGCGCTGCTTTCCAAACAACAAGCCTTGAATAACCAGCAAAGTCAAGACCCTTCTAAATAGGAAAAAGATGGCATTCAGAGAGGGGAACCAGGCAGAACTGAGGCGCATACAGGGGGAGCTCAAAGTCAGGCTGAAAGGAGGAATACAGGAAGAAGGTGGAACAGAAGCTGCAGGAGAACAACATGAAGGAGGTCTGGGATGGAATGAAGACCATCACTGGCCTGGGGAAGAGTAGCAGCTCAGTGGAGGGAGACCTGGACAAGGCAAACCAGTTAAACCACTTTTACAACAGGTTTGACTGCCATGCTCAAGTCTCAATGGACGTGGGCTGCCCATCACCCCTGGACACTGTCCGCCCAATTCACACCTCCCCTCTCACTCTCAAGGCAACACGTACCCTCGCCAGATGTACCCCTCCCCCACAGGACCAATGGGAACCCCACACAGACACACCTCTCCCCCCTCCCTCCCCCTTAGGGCGACCACGACCATGGTAACCCCTCTCCCCCTCCCGTCCCCCCACATTGCCATGGCAGATCAAATTAGAGGACAGCTGAAGAAACTCCATCCTAGGAAAGCAGCCGGGCCTGACGGACTGTGTCTAAGACTGCTTAAAGCCTGTGCTGCAGAACTGGGAGTGCCACTGGAGCACATCTTCAACTGTCTCATTCCCGTCCCCAAGAAACCACACCCAAGTGAGCTGAATGACTTCAGGCCAGTCGCTCTCACATCACACCTGATGAAGACCATGGAGAGACTGGTTCTGGGGATACTTAGGCCACAGGTGCGCCATGCACTAGACCCATTATAGTTTGCTTATCAGGAGAAAGTGGGCGTCGACGATGCCATTTCATACCTCCTACACAGGACACACACTCACCTGGACAAGGAGAAAAGTGCTATGAGAATCATGTTATTTGACTTCTCCAGTGCTTTTAACACCATCCAACCCCCCAGACTGAGTGACAAGCTCCTGCAGATGGGGGTGGATGCCCACCAGGTATCCTGGATTGCAGACTACCTGACGGAGCGCCCACAGTTCGTCAGACTGAAGCACTGACTCTCTGACACTGTCATCAGCAGCACCGGAGCTCAACAGGGAACAGTGCTCTCTCCAGTCCTGTTCACCCTGTATACATCTAACTTCTGCTACAACACGGAGTCATGCCACATGCAGAAGTTTTCAGACGATACTGCAATTGTGGGTTGTATCAGGAATGGGCAGGAGGAGGAATACAGGAGCCTGGTGGAGGACTGCAATGGTGCAGACTCAACCACCTACAACTCAACACTGCCAAGACCAAAGAGATTGTGGTGGACTTCAGGAGGTCCAAGCCCGCCCTGATGCCAGTCACCATAGAGGGGGTTAATGTGGAGGTGGTGAAAACATACAAGTACCTGGGAATACATCTGGACGATAAACTGGACTGGTCAGTCAACACAGAGATACTCTACAAGAAGGGGCAGAGCAGGTTGTACTTCCTGAGGAGGCTGCAGTCGGGAGGTATAGGCTACGATTTAGCTATAGGCTTATCAAACATTTGACTGGATAGCAACAGTAAGACAGGTAGCAAAGATGATACCAACAGAGACAGGTCAGGAGAGCAACACCAATAAAATGTATTCGACAGAAACAGTGATCACAAATGGGCAAGAAAGTTCTACACCTTTTAAATCACATGTCTTAAATTAAATGTCGAAGTTATAATCAATGTCGGGCAGTAGCTTCAATACAAATGAATAAGCTAGTTTAACTACATTTAGTAGCGTGGCTGTGAAGCTACAGCATGAGTATACTGACTCTGATAGCTTAATTTAGCTTTTTTTTTGCAATGAAGTGATCCTTAAAGTTATATTATCAAGCATCAGCTCAGAGCAGCAAATCTTCTATCTAGGCTCCACAGATCAGTTCATTGCAATAATGTGATGCATTTGATGCGTCAGTCCTGCCATAATAATAATAAAAAAAGTCCACAATGTATGATCATATCACAGTAAACCGGCATACAGTAGGCATATCAATAGGCTATATACTAATCAGTTACTATTGTATAGCTATTGAGAGAGCTGTTTGTTAATCAATACAGTAACAGTCTAGAAGAAAGTTGGATTATTAAATATAGGCCTTTTTGTACATTAAAAATGTAGCTGTTTTGAACTACTGTCATTTTTAGCTACATTTGGTCTTAAATAGCTCTGGTGTAGTGAAGTTTCATCTGATGTGGAGTAACTGGTGGGTGCTTAGTTAACTACAATTCCTGATTAGCTTGCCCAACTGGTTATAATGTATTGTTATACAGACAACTGAGGATAACAAAAGAGACAGGCAATATTATTTCACATATAGGCTATACTTATGAAAGAGGTCAGAAGAGGAACCAATAAAATGTAGGTTACAGTAGGCCTATGTATGTAGCCTGTGAGACAGATGGACAATGACAAAAAAGTTCTATGCTGTTACATTTTTAAATGTTTTCAAAAGTTGGGCCTGCTGTAAAACTTTTCAGGGTTTGTTGCTTAAATTCTAGTGCTACAGTATTTCAAGAAAAGGAGCAAGTAGTGGATTGTACTTTTAAACTGTGAAATTGGTGGATTTATAAAACCTTGCGATTTTATGCGCATACACCTGCAAGAAAGTGTCCCTCATCTTTTTGAGATATCCAGGAAAGGGTCCCTCATTTGAGGTTGAGGGAGTTGGCAGCCCTAGTAAGGTTGTTTACAAGAATTTCTCAGTTTCTTTGTTCTTTTAATGTTCAGTAATAATTCAATATTTCCTCATTTTAAAAAAAGTAAAAAAGGGAAAATCACAATTACTTATAGCAACTTTTACTTCCTCACGCAATATAAACACAACAACAAACTAAAATCACTGCAACTTTCATCGCATTTTTTGGGGAAAAGCTCCCGCAACATCAGGTATTTTAGGCCGCAACAATCACAAAAAAGGCCCGCGAAATCCTGGAGGGACTGAATAACAATAACTGTAACTTGATACTTGACCTTCATACTTGACTGATGCATGAACCCTTATATGACTTATCCTTGCACTGATGCTGTAATTTTTATACTATTAGGCTATTTTTATTTTTATCTTTGTCCATATACTTATACTAGAACTGTTATATTTCTATGCTTATATTTCTTATTGCCCAGTTTACATATGCACATATTTATTGCTGGTCACTAGACTTTTAACCTTGCACTGTTGCACTACTGGACTCATTTGCACTACCTTGACACACACCTCATGCTGGACCACAGTACATTCATGCGCATCTCTATCCTTAGTATTGGTATTCTGTTCTTTTTAGTAATGTTGATCTAGTCATGTTGTTTTGTTGATCTGCTTCTTATCATCCTGTGTACACTGTAGTATATGTTGTGTGTGATTTTTTAAGCTGCTGGGACCTTGAATTTCCCCTTGGGGATCAATAAAGTATCTATCTATCTACCTATCTATCTATTGTATTGCATTGTGCAGAACAAAGAAAATGCTGTATGTTCGGAGTATTTTTTTTTTGAATGACGTTTTTCGTGTCCAAAATGTAATGCAAGAGTAACACTAACGTGTTTCAAAAACTGAAAACAGTTGACAGTTGACAGTATTAAAGTAAAAACTTAATGAAGATTACACTGCTATTGCATTTTAGACAGGGTAACACATTACACGAAACTCCAACATTACACACACATATAGTGATACATACACTCACACACATACTGTATAATGACACACACTCACACTGCACATACATATTGTTACAAGCTCATGCAGACCAGAAAAGAGGCAGGTGCACCAGCCAAGTGTTTATTAGAAAATAAAGGACAAACTGGTTACTTCGAATACAGACACCTGTGACCCACATCATTCTCTCTTTCAAACACACACTCACACACACAGAGCTGGGGTCTACAACACTTTCTTCCACACACAAACACACACCATCTGAGGTTTGTTGACAGAGGCCAATCAGATCGCTCTATCTTCGTAGCGTGTAACCTATATGACATCATCACATCAGTAACTCTGGCTACAGTGTGTGTCACCTGGTCTATCGATCATAGCCACATTTTAGTATAATAATTCCCTTGAATTGAGCCCAGTCTAATATTTTGTGTTATTATTGAGGGAGCAGCCTGCAGATTGTTTAAAAGGTACAGCCAGGTAGCTGTAATTTAGATAACAAAGTCCAGGCCTTAAATCGTTAGTGAGCGGTAGCAGAGACCTTCTGTGTTACTGTTAGGGAGGATAGCTACCCCCTATTAGGATTTCAGTTTTCAGAGCCTGAGTATCATTAAGAGACTTTTTAAAATGAATTTATTTTCCAGTCACTCAGGAAAAGGAAGAGCTACGGGATCACAAACCGTCTGTCTTCATACATCAATGTGAACTGCGTGTAACACTAGGGGGCTTTAAAGGAACATTGCCTAGATGAACAGAAACCATGATTTTACATGATGTGTCAACCACATTTTTAACGTAAATACTTGCACATACTTAACCCAATTTTCTCAATGGACAGTACCTTTTAATTACCTAAATGTGCCAAGTATATCCTGAACAGCCTACTGTACAGGTGTCATTTTTGCTATGGGAGATCAATAGGGTTGGGTATCGAAAACAGGTTCCATCTTGAAACCGGTTTTAACTTGTCAATTCCATCGACATTGTACGTCATTTTTGTTCTCGATTCCCTCAGCCTGCCCTGCATGACATTGGACATTTTCCGGTTTTCCTGAAATTTTGTGTTGCAGTACATTTATGTCACGCCCTCTGCAACGACTCATACTACAAGTCAACCACGAGGCAGCCACCATCATGGAGAGGAGGAAGAGATCCAAAGCCTGGCTCCACTTCACTAAACGTGATGAAAATTCTGTCGTCTGCAACCAGTGTATTATTGTTAAATCGTGTAAGGGTAGTAATACCAGCAATATGTTAAAACATTTGTCCGTGAAGCATGGGATTAAGCTAAAAGAGTGTCGTGTTCGACAGCCTATGGAGGGGTGCTAACGTTGCCGGTCAAACAAGCTCCACTGTGACCTCCGTTGACGATGGTAATGCTCAAATTAAATGTCCTGCATTAGACTAGCACATTATCGCTTTGCAACTGCGAGCAGCATGCAGTTTTTCATTATTAAAGCGGACTTGAGTACAAATATATTTCGGTTTCATGATGAATTTTAGATGACAACGATGACGGGCACAGACAGGCTGCTACTACAACAGGTAGTCTTTTACACTACCTCTTGTCAAGTTGCTCAGTATGTTTGTATCAAGTATGTTCACCACTCTTGTGCAGAAAATAATTTTGATAAAAAAATGAATGTTTGCTTTTATTGCAAAAGACTGTGTAGAACCACTTTATTGGCACCCACAGACTTTTTGGGGAATCGATAAGAGAATTGATAAGGAATTGGATTGATAGGCAGAATTGATAATGCCATCGATATTGATAAAAATTTATCAATACCCATCCCTAGAGATCAACCAATAAATATAATGAACTGACATCATGGAGTGGGTTCCAGTCACTAGCAGCTGTGTGAAAACTGCAAGATCTGTCTGCAAACCTCTTAATTCTGCAAGTTTTGATTGACATGATGACTTAAAAACAATTCCGCTTGCCCATGTTGGAAGCGCCTATTGGCTATAACTATGTCATAAAGGTGTTATTTTTTATTATAACCATGTTATAATAGTGTTACTTAATACTATACCTATGTTTTAAGAGTGTTTATCAAACCACAAAACAAAAAAAAAATCACTTACTGCACCTTTACGTTTCCAAATCTCTCTCTCTCTCTCTCTCTCTCTCTCACACACACACACACACACACACACGTGAGGATGTAGGGTAGGATGCGTATAGGGTGTGTTTGCGTGGAAACTCTCCAGATGCAAAGCCCAGCTGGCCACCATTACATGGTTCAAAACTACTACACACACATTCTATACATACAGATCTAATTCACACACATTCTATACACACAGGACTGTAGCTACCTTGCACATACTTCACTAAATATACTGAGTTCCCAAGGCTACTGTGTGTGTGTGTGTGTGTGTGTGTGTGTGATGGTAGCCAAACCTTATACTCCAATAGCTTCCCAAAGACTCTTCAGCTCTAACTGGCTCAATTCAAGGAATGAATGCATGTGTGTGTGTGTGTGTGTGTGTGTACGCTGGTGGTGTCTGAGGTTGCCTGTCTGGCAGAATCTCTTGTGACAGAGGTTGCACTGA
>JAGFZM010006512.1:15999-46058 GCA_017657215.1 Limnothrissa miodon | reverse complement strand
GCCTCCCTGACAACATACAGTATATAACAAGACAAGATATAACATATAGTAAGTGTTCCAACAGTGTACACTGGGAAGTAGTATACTAGTCTACTTGAGGTAGTCCCAGGTTGTGGTTGGTAAGGGTTTTTTTGTTTTTAGTGCAACACCAGATTGTAGCAGCAGCAGTGTTACGCCCCAAGTCTAGGGGTTAAGGACGTGAACAGAAAGAAGGGCACAACAACGTAAGCATTTAAATTTAAAGGTTTATTAAAGTGCAAAAAAGTATAATAATAAAGGTATCAGATAAAGTGAAAAGTAAAACGAAAACTAATCAAGGAAAAACCAAGGCCTCAAGCAGGCCTCCTCTCAGGCTCTCACCCTGAGAGCGAGGAGAAGTGAGGCTACGGGCTGGTCGGAAGCGCTGGGCGTCGGCCCACACAGCGCGTAAGAAAGAGAGTGGCTGCAGTGGTGAGAGGAGTGGCAAAAAGAAAATGCGTCTCCCCGAGCGTGCGCACGGCACGGCAATTACGCCACGGGAGTGTCTGAAAAAGACAAAACACAGAACACACGAAAAACAGAACAGACAAAAAGAAACCACAAAGGGACGTAACAAGCAGTAGTAATATAAATAGTGGTAAAAAGAATACTAAAATATATAGCAGCAGGTGTGTGCAATTTTCAATGCAGAGGTAGTTATTTTCAGTCAAGAGAGTTGGGATGAGGGTGGGGGGGGGGGGGGGGGTTGGAGAGTCCTATCTGTCTTCCTATACTCCTGCCAGTCTGACATCACCCTAAGAGATATCACTCTTAGAGACATCATTCTAAGACAGTGGTCACCAACCCATTGATCGCAATCAACAGGTCAATCTTAAAGCCTTTTCTAGTAGATCTCTTGTGCTCTGGCAAAATCACTGCAAATATAGACCTATGAAAGTAGATTTCATTAATTTTATGGGAATGCTGTAAAACTGTAGTACCAAGAACAACCACTGCATGGGTTTCAATGTCCGAATGGCGCTGTGTACTCTGCCCCTACTGGCGCTGTGTACTCCAAAAGAGAATGAAGTCCCAATAAACCCCCGCTAAAAATCCAAACATCGTCTGTTGGAAATACAATAATTAATGAGTGATTTTATTTACATTACTGTTGGTCGATCTTGTAGTTGCCTAAGTGGGAGCAATGTGATCTTTGGGCAAATAAAGGTTGGAGACCAGGAGATATTGCTCTAAGAGCCACACACACACACACACACACACACACACCATCCTCTAAACTCATCCGGTGCCTACTGAAAATACTGATGTTCCTCAGGCCTCACCTGCCAGTGGTTCATTTTAATTTCATACCCTGCATGCACACACAGGCACAGACACTCACACACACACACACACACACACACACACACACACACAGATACACACACACACAGGCACGCACGAATACACACAGACACACACGCGAACGCACGGATACACACACAAAAAAAACACCCAACCCTCTCTCATCGAAGCTGGATTCAATTGAGATCCACACACTTTCAGACCTCCTATACCCCCCCCCCTCCACACACACACACACACACACACACTTTCTATAACACTCTTTCTTACACACACACTGTCTATAACACTCTTTCTAACAATCTTTTCCCCTCTCACTGTCTCTATCCATCTGTCTCAGTAATGAGTGTCAGATCCAATCTCCTTCCTCCCTCTCCTTCATGTGCAGTTCAGCTCCACTTGTGTGTGAGTTTATGCATGTGTGTATGTGTGTGAAAGAGTGTGTATATCAATTGTTGTTGTGTGTATATCCTTAGATGCATGGGTGAGAAAGTGTGTAGATCATTAGATGTGTGTATTTGGTGTGAGAGAAAGAGAGAGAGGGTGTATATTATCAGGTGTGTATGTGTGTGTGTGTGTGTGTGTGTGTGTGTGTGTGTCCAATTCCATTTGACCTGACAGCCTCTTCTGGAAATGTTATGAAACTGTTGTAGGAAACCAATGAACTCCAAAGGCAAATGTGTTCCAATTACTACTGGAAACAGATTGTTTTTGCATTCTAATTACTACTGGAAATGGATTCTCTGATCCAGAATGGTCTGTGACACAGTACCACAGACCTTAATGAATAACTTTTTAATATTCTTTAGAGATCAATGCACAGTACACACAATATACTAAGAGCACACCTGCTTGCTTGCATGCTATGAATGATCTGCCATCAAAATAAGTATGAAATGTCTTCAGTCAACACTGACGGTCCATGTACATAGGCCGACAATCACGTTTGTGTCTGTGTTTGTGTATTTTCTTTGACGTTTCTATGTTTCCTCACACACGGAACAAGACCATAGAACGGAGAATCTTAAACGACAATGCAGGTTTTCTCTTTGAGGAAACTCTCTCACAGCTCAGTATAGATTCAGATTCTGTAGATGACTTACTGACCAATTTTAATTCTAAGATGACACAAATTATGGATAATATTGCTCCATTAAAAACAAAAAGAATCACTGATAATGATAAAGCACAATGGAAACAAAACCTAGCTGTTAAAGGTCTCCTTCCAAAATAAAATGTTTAATACTTGATTTTTTTACATTACCATAGGTCAGCCCAAGTTGCATGCTCAACTTCAAAATGCTCTCCTACCCCTGTAGTCTGTATTCGCCTGTGATAGAAAACAGCCGGGAAAAACGAGCGAATCGGAAAAGCCGTGCAAGCCTACGTCACATTGAACATTAGCTATGCAGTTAGCCCGCCCTCAAGAAAACATTATTAGGCTGCCTGCAGACAGACCCACTAGAGGGAGCGTCACAGTGCTGTTAGCCAATCAGAGGCGATACGTTTGCATATCATTAATATTCATAAGAATCCTCTCGCACTATCCCTGCTCTCGTTTTCACCTAACTAAAAAAGCTTGAAACAAGACAACCACAGCATATTTTTGTCGAAACCAACTCTCATGACATTATTTTAGACAAGAGACCACCACATAATTAATGAAAATATGATGGAATGAAACCTTTAAACTGTTAAAGAGAGAGTGTAGGAAGACTGAGAGAAAATGGTGCAAATCAAATCTCCATGTCCATTACCAAATCCATAAAGAGATGCTAAGCAAATATAACTATGAAATTTGTAAAGCAAGACAGTCTTTATTCTCCAACATTATCAATAAGAACTTGAATGCTCGTGCCTACTATTTTCTACAGTTTAGAAGCTAACAAATAAACCATCACAATTAGCACCTGAGCTGCTCTCAGTGGATAAATGCAATGAGTTTGCATCTTTTTTCAGAGGTAAAATTTATAAAATAAGACTGAACATAACTTCACAAATATCTCAAACGCTATAACCAATGTCTTCAAAGAGAGGGGAACTAAACATAATGTCAAAATTTAGCTTTATTGACTATGAAACCCTTGAGAAAACAGTACAAAATCAGTACAAACAGTACAAAAAAGCTCTTCTACATCCCAATTGGACATTCTGCCAACCAGCTTTTTTAAAACTGTTCTACACCTTGTGGCACCTGACGTCCTCCAGATTATAAATTCATCTTTGCAAAGTGGCAGTTTCCCTAAATCACTAAAAACAGCAGTTGTTAGACCACTACTGAAAAAGAATTATCTGGATGTTTCAGTGCTTAACAACTACAGGCCAATATCAAATCTACCATTTGTTGGAAAGATAATTGAAAAAATAGTATTCAATCAGTTAACAGCTTTCTTGACATCTAATTGTTGTTTTGATAAGTTCCAGTCAGGTTTCCGGCACAGCACTGAAACAGCGCTTGTTAAAGTTGTAAATGACATACAACTTCTATATCGACTTGAACACTGAGTTGGGTTTTCTGGTATAGTTCTCAAATGGTTAAAATCATACTTACAAAATAGAAGTTTCTTTGTTGCCATGGGCAACTGTACTTCAACACCTATGTCATTGACCTGTTGTGTCCTCAGGGGTCAATCCTTGGACCATTGCTTTTTAACCTCTACATGCTCCCACTTGGACAACTTATCATGAACAACTCCATCTCTTATCATAACTATGCTGATGACACCCAGATTTATTTTGCTTTGTCACCTAATGACTTTGCCCCCCTTGAATGTCTCTATCAATGCTTGGACCAAATTAACAACTGGATGTCACAAAATTTCCTCCAGCTTAACACAGACAAAATAAAAGTAATTATTTTTGGAAAGAATGAGTCAATGCTCAAATTTCCTCTGTCCTTGAAACTAAAGGGCTTAAAGCAAAAGAGTCTGTTAAAAATCTTGGCATCATCATTGACAGTGATCTAAACTTCAGCAGTCACATGAAGGCTATCACCAAATAAGCCTTTTATCACTTAAGAAACATCACCAAACTGAGAAGTCTAATGTCAAAAAATGATTTGGAAAAACTTATCCATGCCTTTATCTCCTGTAGGGTTGATTACTGTAATGGTCTTTTCACAGGCATTCCTAAAAACACCATAAAACATCTTCAACTGATCCAAAATGCAGCTGCCAGGGTTTTAACAACAAAAAGAACCAGCCACATTACCCCAGTTTTAAAGGCATTGCATTGGCTTCCTGTAAGTTACAGAATTGATTTCAAAGCATTACTACTTGTGTTTAAATCACTAAATGGGATAGGACCTAGTTACTTGTCTGATATGTTTCAAAAATACATACAACCTACGTCTCTCAGGACACAAGAAAAAAAATTGCTTGTAAAACCTGTGGTCAAAACAAAGTGTGGCAAAGCAGCTTTCAGCTACTATGCAGCTCAAATTTGGGACCAACTTCCTGAAGACATAAAAAATGCCCCTACTGTTACCAGTTTCAAAACCAAACTTAAGACCAAACTTTTCTCCGATGCTTTCTCTTAATGATTAATTTATTCAGCTTAAGGTATGATCTTTCTAGTTATCAGATTACTTATAGGTGGCTACTATTTATATTTGTGGATTGTGTGGTCCCTCAACACATTGCCTGATAGAGCACCTGTGGGGTAAGTGCTATTTATTCCTTGTGGTACAATTTTGTGGCTGTGCCTCGGCTTAAGGCCTTAAGGGGACTCGGCGCTGCTAAGGGATGTCAAAGAAGTAGTTGCCCGCCCAACAGGCAGACCGACATTTTCAGCTGAGCCCCAGCCCACCAAAATGTCACTGGAGTCTAGAACCCCGAACCTCTTAATAGAGAGGCCCATAAAGTCTAGAAGGTCAACCCACACCTTCCCATGACTACCTGGCTGCTTTGTCTAAAGAACAGTGCACACTAGGGAACTACTTTCGGGAATATCCAGGGGTGCTACTGTCAGTTGAGGTGTTTGACTTGGATCATCTATTTCTAAGATTGTAATACAGGAGTGATTTTGTTGGCTGGATGTATAGGATCACATTTGTAGGTTTCAGATTTGTGAATTTGGGAAAATCCTTAATCTAAAATTATTTTTATTTTCTGTCCTTTATTAACTTTTTATTCTATTTAACTTTTTACTCTGTCCTTTAATCTTATTTGTTTGTTTTCTTACTTATTTTATCCACTGTTTTTATTTTTATCTTTGTAAAGCACATAGAACTGCCTACTTTGTGTATGAAATGCGCTATATAAATAAACTTGCCTTGCCTTGCCTTAAACTAAACACACGCATAAACACTTAGCCCTGTTGCCGGTTACTTCCCCTCAGTCGATATTAAAGTTCTAGACTGTTCTCATGTGATGCTATCACACAATCGTCTAGAATGCCTTTATCTCATTTAATATTGTAAATGAAATGAATTGCCTTGTTTAAGTTATGTTCATTGACATAACTTACACAAGGTTCAGCAATGGCGTCTGACAATGTTCAATTTCCTTGTGTAAGTTCCATTATTCATAGTGATAACAGTGTTGTGCCAGGCTTTTGTGGATTAATGGAGTTTGTGTATATATAGGGAGGTAAATATAGGGAGGTAAATTATTGATTTATCAATGCAGTCTGCTACTCTTCATTTGCTATTTAATTACTGAGCACTAATGTCAGGAGCATAGTCTACAGTCTAAAACCCTGTCTTAACTGCATTGTGTCCTTACTTTTGTCACACTCACACACACACACAAAACAAGCAGTGTGCCAATTGCATGATATGTCCATAGACTCAATCACATGCACATTCACCCACACACACACAGCACACTTTCTGCACAATATTCTCATATCCCCATTTAAATACACACATACACACACACACACACACAAGCCTGAATGCATACTTCACAGAGCCATTATCTTTGACATTTACCACTGATCACTGATGTACACCTCTCTCTCTCCATCCCTCCTCCCCCCTCTATCCCTCCATCATTCCTTCCTCCATCTCTTCGTCTCTCTCTCTCTCTATCAGGAGTTCTTCTATGAGATCTCTCTGACAGAGTTGGCCAGGAAGACACTGGAGGTGACCGTGTGGGACTACGACCTTGGACGCTCCAATGACTTCATAGGTGTGTGTGTGTGTGTCTTGGACTACGACCTCAGATGCTCCCATGTCTTATATGCTTTATGATAACTATTAGTGCAGTTGACAGTTTCAGTTTCTCTGAAATTGCTGCCCTGCAACTCATCACCACAAACACTTACTGCAATCACATGAGCCCACTCAAATAAACAAATCAGCGGTGGCCCGGAACCTGGATCATTCAATTACAGATGATCTTGAGCCCTATTTGTCCAGTCTTTTTGAGACCTCATCATGTAATCAAAGGTTATTGTGTTTTTTTCTGTATGTAGGGGGCGTCTGTCTCAGCTGTCACGCACAGGGAGATGCCCTACGCCACTGGATGGACTGCCTGAGGAACAAGGGCCAGAAGGTGGAGCGATGGCACATCCTGACCAATGAGCTGCCCAAGTCCCTCTACCCCTAGTGTTGCCCCACCCTCCACATCACATCCTGACCAATGAGCTGCCCAAGTCCCTCTACTCCCTAATTATGCCCCACCCCCCGTATCACATCCTGACCAATGAGCTTCCCAAGTTCCTCTTCCCCTAGTGTTGCCCCATCCCTTATATCACATCCTGACCAATGAGCCTGTTCCTACTCGTTCCTACTCAGACAACCGACATTAAAAACAAATATCCAGTCATTTTGATGAGTTGACATTAAGGATAAATATCCAGTCATATTAATGAGTTGACATTGACACATATCCAGCCATAACAATGAGGTTTTCTGGCTATTTAGATGTTTAGTTCTCTTCACAGGCATGTTGAATTCATTTGTGAACTTGTGCGACCGCAACGTCTCCTTCACTCAGATTGGCTAATATTTGTATAAAAAAGACAGTTTTTCTATTATTCCTCGTCCCATCTGGTGACGTTGGGCCAAATCACCTCCACTTGTTGCCTTCTGTTGCTCATCACCCAACTGTCAATAAGATGAATGGAAGCCTTGTCAACATGTTTGGTCACAAGGGGCCCATCATATCACATCCTGATCATTGAGCTGCCCAGGTCCATCTACTTATAGTGATGCCCCATCCTCCATATTTCATCTTGACCATTGAGCCACCCAGACCTATCTAATCTTAGCCATGCCCCGCCCCCCTATATCACATCCTTACCAATGAGCTGCACCAATACCTCTATCCCAAGCTCCACCCCATCATTAACCCAACACACACACACACCACCAGCTAGAGCAACAATGATGGTGGGAGAGTGTGTGTCTGAACGGGGGGCGGCATTACAGTTTTGCCTTACAAATGGTCATCTCTACTATAACCTTTGTCATGCTGACAAAACACTCAATGGCTGCGCTTGGCATCCGTTGCCATGACAACTGTGCACTCAATGGCTGCACTCTAATCAAACAGCCAATCACACGTTCGCTGGTGCCAACAAAGCACCCAGTGAGATGCCAGCACTGATCTGGCCACGCCTCCCTTTCCTCTGCTGCATAGGGATTGGCAGGCCACATGTCAATCAGACTTATTCATCACACATTCTGCTGTTGCATGCTGGGAACTTCTCTTGTGTTTCCCTGAAGATGCATTTCTGTCTTGGCTCCGCCCCCTGTCATTTGTTGGTGTGGGGGCGGAATCTAGTGTTTACAGTGGTCTCTCTGTGACTGTTGCCATGGTGATTGTGGGCGGGGTTCCAGGGTGGTTCTTCCATGTTGTTGCATGATGCAATAAAGCTGCACCCCTGAAGCCCTTGTGCTCCACCACACACACAAACACACACACTTACAACTCACAAACACACACATATATACATGTACAACACACATAGACACCCATAGACATACTTACTACTACACACACACACATACACTTAAAACACACATGTAGAAACCCCCAGACACACTTACAACACACACACACACACACACAAAGAAACACAAACACAGACAAACAACTTACAGCACACACACACTCACATGCACTTACACATACACATTCACACACACACACACACTCTCATACACGCACTCACAAACATGTACACACTTACAGCACACTCACACATACACATGCTAACACACCCCCCCCAAAGCCTAAAGACCATTTTGGATGAATATTAGTATCTAGTTGTTTGATATAGTCTTCTTAACTGCTGTTTCTTATGTGGAGTGTGTGTGTGTGTGTGTATTCTGATGTGCCTGCCTGTGTGTTTCTCTCTCCAGTGAGAGTGCATGCCTGACTATGAGACTGTGGGTTTCTATAGCAACATTGTCTGGGATTTCTGGGTAATGTGGTTCTTCTGACTCTGCTCTTGTGTTGTTTTGGGGGGTTTGTGACCAGAGGGCTGTTTTGTGTACGCTTTTCAAGCAAAACAAATAAAACACATTTGGAATGTTCCTCTGACCTGTCAAACACTTTTTTTGCTCTGGGACACATAAAGGGTCTACTTTAAAGAGGGGCTAAGCAACGTTCTGTTTTTTTCTCTCACGAGCTCCCTCATTGTATTGCACTGCATTCTATTGGAGGCGGTCCGCGCTGCTGAACATTGCAAGTGCTCTACCGCTATTGGCCACGGTGGCGCATTCTACACCGTTTGTTCACTGTGTAATGACTAATTTTAGCATCCTAAACCGTATGAAACGGATTAATTAAATGAAAAATGTTGCATAGTGGGCCTTTAACAGTTGCAGGTTTGAGTGCAGCCGTACTGTAACACAAATGTAAGACTCACAGGTTCAGCTAACTTTACTCCACTTGTCTGCTGTCATTGCGTAGCTACTCAGTCACAGAGTTCAAATGCCAGTCGCGCTTTCTCATCATAGTCGCAGCAGTTCTTATCTTGTAAAGTAATGACGACTGGGTAAAATGTATTGTGGGTCGAGTGTTTTCAACAGCAAAATCTATGTTGTTCCACTACGGCAATTAATGCCATGTCCTCCGCGATATGGCAATTGATTGTCCACCGCTTTTCCTGTCATAGACTGCATGCTAATGAGTGCTGAAGTGTAGTTCGTTTTGCGCAGTTTGCACTGGTTTTGTGGCGGTCTGTCCTCAGAGTTTGTAACACTCTTCATATGCTTGCCGATGGCCTCCATTTACAAATGATCGTTGTTTCGCTTTGTTGGCCTCAAGCTCTTCCTTCGCGGCATTCTCTGTCTATCACTCATGCTTTCAATGGACGCCACCATTTTTTACTGGTAGGCTATACATGAGGAGGAGAAGGGAGGAGCTTACCAATAGCAAGGAGGCTGGCTAGAAGTCGGCGCACAGAGCAGGAAAAAAAAGCGAAAAACTCATCTCTGGATTAAAAAACAAGTCCTAATCGATATATACGATATGTCAAAATTCATATCTAGTTAGAAATCATATCGAGATATTGTAAATATCGAGATATTGCCCAGCCCTAATACAGAGGCCACAATATTTTCTTTTTCTTTGTAGGCCTACATAACTTTACTAAAAGCAGCAGAGCCTAACGTTAGACACCACGCCCACGCTTATGCACGTGCAAAATGTTGATGTTTGACGTCTTGTTGGCATACCGTACATAGGGTAAGACTAGTTTCATCATTGGCTATTACGATATCTAGCTTACATTTTTGGTGCTCGCTATAGCCTAGAGTAGCTTACAGTCCATTCTAGTCCATTTCTCAACATGATACAGTTTACCTCATTCGCTGGGACGGCTAATAAATTAGGAAGTATACACACATGTGAGTGCTTTACGTGACCGGAAGAGCCTAACGGACTACCGTGAATTTGGCAACAATAGGAGATTACTATCACTAAAATGCTGTTTTCGGCAGAAATGTATGGTGGCGTTTCTTTCCCTTTAGTTTGTTGCTGACTGGTACCTACCCTTTCCGATTTCTTAATGTAATTGTGTTTCTCATTTTGGTTTTGTGATTCTTGTTTTGTTTTGGTGCTTCTCAATTTTGTTTTTGTGATTCTTAATTTATTTTTGTGATTCTCAAAATTGTTATTGTGATTCTTAATTTGTTTTAGCGTTTCTCAATTTCTTGTTGTGTTTAGTAATTTGTTAATATGGTTCGCATTTCAGGGCCACCATAACACAACGTATTTGGAATAAAATACCGTCGATATTCTCGTTATTTGGACTTGTGTGAATATTTCAAGCCCCAACATGTGACATCAACTCATTGCCGAGGACATACACACTGATGAGAAAGTAAGAACTCACCAGGAGGAGGGGTAGTGGGCTATTTTGAATGGTGACAGACGAGATTATATATTGATATTTTGAACATGTAAAGTGCTATACACAATTATTTTACTAATGGTTCACGTGTTGTTATGCCAGAGATTACGAGGTTTTAAATTATGTATGACTTGACTATGAAGGTAACAAATGTTGATTTAGCATATTTATGAGAGTGTAGAATAGAACGATAGATCGATAGACCTCAATAGACCACGATAGATCTTGATCCCGCCCGCGGGATTTGAACGTTTTAACGTTTTCGTCGTGCAAAAGAACAGACATGACTTTATCCACAAGAATGTTGCATGTACATGGTATATTCCCCCGTATATTAAGGTTGCAAAAGCTACTGTTGGACATTTGGGTAACTTAACTTTCAGTGTTGTTGGTGTAGTTAGGCAAATGGTGGCTAGTGTTTTTATGTATGGAAAAGACCCCAAATGATCACTGTAAGCGGGCTACTTAATTACTCTGAATGAATTATTTAAACAATGTCATTAAAATCCCTTATTCAGTGTTTATGACTGCTAGGTAAATGGGCTAGTGAGTAAACTACCAGGAGGTGCACAGGAACGGTGCTACGTACAAATTATAACGTTACATTTTCTATTAATTGCTCCAGGCGGCTTTCAGATGAAAAACAGTTTTAAACCCCCATGTCAACATTGTCTCGTCTTCATTTCTTCACGATGAACGGCGAGATAAGAACATGTTTGGAGTTCAGTTTGGAGTAATTAATAGAAAAGATATACATATACAAGTTACTTGTACACGTACCAATCCAACCTCCTGGTAACATTAGTCAACACTCTACTGGTGGAAAGAAGTGGAGTTGTGCATAGAGCCCATAATCTGTGTTTAAAACTTTTTTTGTGCACATGAAAGGGCAATGAATGTGCTATGTTCCTGCTCAAACAGCACAAACAATATATAACATATAACATTTCACTTTGCTTTAGTTAGTAGGCAGGAGCCATCAAAAAAAGAGGCCAGCACACCGGACTGACAAAAGGCTTGAGAGACTTGTTGAATGTAAAAATAATGAATCAATTAAAATTTTGTATTCTTTTTTTCTGTTCTCACTTTGGCACCCTTGATTATTTTAATGTGTATTGAGTTCTACACTGTCAGTTAATTCTTTATTTTGGCATTCAACTAGTCTCTCAACAAGTCTCTCAACCCTTTTCAGTACTTTGGCCCATCTTTTTTGATTGCTCCTGCCGTTTTGTGGATTTTCACACCTGCATGAATCCTTGGATAAGCCATAAGAATACTAAACATCTTTCCTTTAATCATTTTACTTTTTGTATGAATTACAGATGCACATAAACCGTCTGGAAGCGCTCAAGACGGCATGCGAGGACTACCCCTAGGCCAAGGACCCTTTCCTCTTTGTGTTCCAGCTGTGAGAGGACATGGATGTCTTTGTGGACGCCTGTGCTGACCTACAGGGCCTACAGATATACTGCATATTTCTGGAAACACAATAATCTCAAAACAGTTTTTATTGTGCTTTTTTTGCTTTTTTGTTGTTGATTTGTTTGTATTTTTGTATTATTGTTATTGTAATTGGAGCTGTTTTTAAATATAAATTTGTATTGTTTATATCCCAATGTGCCATGTAGATTTTTTTTTTTTATAAGCAAGCTTAGTCTTTTTTTCAGACAGATGATCATGCATATGTGAGGGGTCTTTAAGTTAACTTAATAAGTGAAATGTACAATGAAATGTACATGTTTTAAACATTTCATACCTGCAGTGTGAAAGAAAGATGTGACAAAGGCCTGGAAAAGATTTCCCTCGGGATCAATACTAGCAGATACTATATCATAGGGCAGGGCTATTCAATTAAAATTTCATTCGGGCCACATTTCAAAACCAAGGTCTTGGGCCGCACATTTTCAGCAGTCATCAACAATTGGTAAAGACACTTCACAAACTTTAATCGAAAATTCAATCTGCCACTCTGAAAATGGAATCTTACCCCACAGTTTGATAAAGACGATCATAACGTTACTATTTTTCTGTGACCAAACAAGCGGTTTCTGATAGATTAAAATGGACAAACACAGAGGTTAAAATAGCAGTTAATGTTGAAATCGGTTGCTTGACAAGTGAGGACCATGAACATTTTTTACCTGCCAATTATGAGCATTATTTTATAAAAGGTCAAGAATGGTGTTTTACTTTCATTGCTGCAGCGTCATCTGGGCCGCATGTGGCCTGCGGGCTGCCAGTTGAATAGGCCTGTCATAGGGTAACGTTTGGTAAGGGTAAGGTTTTTATGTTTGTTTGTACAAACATTCAACATCCAAAACTCTAACTGAAAAACATTGACGCTGATGAATGTAAAACACTTTGCTAATTTGTGCTACATTGTTATAAAAATAAAACGTAGACAATGACTAAAAGATGCACTTGCTAATTTGTGCTACATTCTTATCAACGATCATTGAAGAACTACTTCCTCATTTGGGGCTGACGTAGCCACGTGACAGCACGTGACTATGCTTGCTTTCCGGTCCTCACAGTGCAGGGGGCCTGACAGTGCGGCTGCAGCTAGACGCTCTTTTGAGAGAATCTGTCCTGGGCATTCTAGAACTTGGAGGCACAAAGCAACACTGCCACCCAGTGGGCAAGGATCAAGGATCATGGATCTTATGTGTCACATTCATTGAAGTACTAAGATGTAGTGAAACTGCATAAACTAAAGATTTTGTTAATGTAAACGCAAAAAACAAGTAAAGCAAATAAATTGGCATTGGTTCATATTGTTATCAGGATCCATAGCCACCCAAATGTGATTAGCCTGTTTGTGTCAAGCACCTTCAAGAGACTGTGTGTGTGTGTGTGTGTGTGTGTGTGCGTGTGTGCTACAAACACAGATGTTGTTAGTCTGTTTGTGTCCACTGTCTTCCAGAGACCACGGCTGCTTTAGAGTCTTCAGCCGAGGTGACTATGGAGATGGCCTCACTTGGCCATGACTATACAGTGTAGCTCACATATCAAAATAATAACATAGCCTACAGTTACGGGCACACACACACTTGACTTGACACACAGCATAGTCAATTATTTGAACCACTTTAACGGCATATGAGCTATTTAGCAGGCAGATATGACGTTACACCTCAAAGGTGTTACCTTGACTTGCACACATGCAGGTATCAGGTGTTACACCTTAAAGGTGTTACCTTGAAATTCTAAAGTAGCACCAAAGACTTTTTAAACCCTTAAAATAATGTTTCCAAAATCATTTCGGTTGTCCATGAACTTGTAACAATGTGAACGATACTTGCTGCATTTGCTCTGCAGCCCTCTATCGGCTTTAATGGCACTAAACAAGTTTGCCCAATCGGTTAGCGATCTGTAGTTCAAGTAAAACTACAATTGACTTGCTTCCGTTCCAATCTGTAGAGGGTGCATTTTTCAAAACTCCTTGGTGCTGCTTTAAGGACACCTTTATGTCATAGTAATAATTTCACACTCAAAAACAATAATAATAATTATTTCCAGCTGTAAGGTGTTTAAGGTGTGTTTCGGATCTGCTCAACCCACACACACACCTTGGGCAGATCGTCTCTCTCTCTCTCTCTCACACACACACACACACACACACATTCACAGCTTGGACAGTTCAGTATCTCTCACAATCTGCTGTTTCCAAACAGTCGATCTACTTTAGAATCATCCGCCAGCACGGCTTCTCCTACCACTGCTATGCCGATGATACCCAGCTCTATCTGTCATTCTCACCCGATGACCAAACCATCCAAACGCGAATCTCGGATTGCCTCTCTGACATCTCTGCATGGATGCAAGACCATCATCTCCAGCTGAACCTCTCAAAAACCGAGCTGCTGGTCCTCCCAGCTAAACCAACTTTTCACCACAACATTTGCATCAACTCTGGCTCCTTGTCTCTTGCTCCCTCACAGGTAGCCAAGAACCTAGGTGTTATGATTGACGACCAGCTGACCTTCAATGACCATGCTGTTTCTGTTGCCCGGGCCTGCCGCTTCGCACTATTCAATATCAAAAAGATCAGACCATACCTAACTCAACAAGCCTCCCAATTGCTGGTTCAAACTATGGTCCTCTCACACCTTGACTACTGCAATGCCCTTCTGGCAGGACTTCCTGCCTGTGCCGTCAAGCCACTTCAGATGATCCAAAATGCTGCGGCGCGTCTCATCTTCAATCAGCCGGAGAGGACGCATGTCACCCCTCTGCTAATCGAGCTCCACTGGTTGTCTCTGGCGGCTCGCATCAAATTCAAATCACTGATGCTGACTTACAAAGTGCTTAGAGGATCTGCCCCTTTTTATCTAAGCGCTCTCATAAAAGCTCAGGCTACCCCCCGACAACTCCGGTCCTCCAATGACTGTCGACTGGCAGTCCCGGCACCTCGCCCAAGGCAATCCAGACTCTTCTCATGTGTCGTCCCACGCTGGTGGAATGACCTACCAAAAACAATCAGAACAGGGCCATCTCTGGAGGCCTTCAAAAAGCTCTTAAAGACCCAGCTATTCAGAGAACATCTTCTATCCTAGCACTAAAATGAACTGAAGCACTATCCCCTAGCACTATGCTCCTTAAGGTTTCTGCTATGTAGCTTGATTGTTATCCTCGTTTTGTAAGTCGCTTTGGATAAAAGCGTCTGCTAAATGCATAAATGTAATGTAAATGTAGAATAGTTAATTAGACCATAAAAAACGTTATTTTCTAGACTCTCACTCTCTCACACACACACCTAAAGCAGAATGGTCCCTCTCCCTCTCACTCACACACACTAGCTGTGTATTGCATGCAGTGTATGCTAATAGTATATAACGCATAGTTTGTGCTAGTGGTGTATGCTATCTGTGTATGGTGCACGGTTTGTACTTGCTTTGTGTGCTAGTTGTCTTTGACATGCAGTGTGGGCTAACTGTGCATGATGGGTGGTGCGTGCCAGGTGTGTGTGGTGTATGCAAGTTGTGTGTATTAGCTGCCTTTACAAAAAAAAATCCATTGTACTGCAGAATCAAAACAACATGGCAGTTTATCGCCAATATTACTGCAGTAGTACATGCAATATTTTAGGTGCAAAAAAAAATGCCTTCATGGAAAATATGGAAGGAATACTGCATTTTACTAAACATTTATATTTTGGACGTGCGGTTTATGTTAGCTGAGTATGATGCAGAATCGTGTAAAGACATAAGCACATCCTGAGACAGACAAATGTTTAGAAATATGTTTATTGACAAGGCCATCTTCAAACATATACTTCACACACATTGTATGGTTGGCTGTTGCTTTAGATCTGAGCCCGTAGTCTGTGTGTGTGTGTGTGTGTGTGTGTGGGGGGGGGGGGGGGGGGGGGGGGGGTGGCATCACAGGAAAGATTCCTAAATCATCCTTCCTAGACCTCCTAAAAACCCACCATAGGGTGACAGCTCATGGTTTTAGAGACCAAAGATGTAAAACAAAAAGGGTACACAGAGACTCAGCTCAACTACAACCAAACACACACACAGTCCCCTCAGACAGATGGGCTGAGATCTTCCCTTCTTAACGACCAATGCAGTGATAGGGCCAATCCCATTTCTAATTTCTGCCCCTACCCCTTCCCCCTGCCCCTTGAAGCAGAGCAACAAGGGGTAGGGTTTGAAAGTTAACCCCTACACCCCTTCAACAATCGCATACATCATCAGTACTCCGGCAGCTATTACGTTGGCAACGTTTTTTTAGCACGGACGCTCGCAATTCGTTCACAACTCAATGTTCCAACCGATCCCTCAAGTCACAAATAACGTTACACTACTCATTGTATTAGTGATTTTTTTGGTGTGCATTTTATGGAGAAAAGGACCCTTACACATTGGAACAACGTTGACAATACAACGGTTATCAAACATTTTAAACCATCAATAATGGAGAAAATACTAACATTTGTGAACTTTTCTGGAGATTCGCAAGGCATTCTGGGAAATTTCTCATACCCCTCCGTTCGGAGTGTGCCTCTGAAAAATCTCCGTTTGGAGGGGTATATAGCCCTACCACTTACCCCTACCCCTCTGTCTTAACGGAAATTGGTACACCCCTACCCCTATACATGAACGCGCAAAACGGAGGGGTAGGGGAAAGGGGTAGAGCGAAGGGGTGAAATGGGATTGGGCCTTACACTGCATCCAGTCCCAACATACCTTGCTTCAGGTACACAAATCCTTGACCTTTGACCCTCACCTATGGCCCCTCTCCCCTGTCTCTGTGCTCCGCCCCATCCACAGACCTGAGTTTTGTGTGTGTGTGTGCGCCCGAGGTATCACTGCATGTGTGTGTGACAGTGGGAGCCCCTGACCTCTATGAATGTGTGTGTTGTGCGTTGTGTGTGTGTTGTGAGCGGAGTTTGAGCTGCGCATGTTGCCTTGGGCCTGTGCACACGGTGTGGTTTGTGTGTTGTGTGCAGTGTGTGTATTTTGTGTCGTGTTTGTATTGCGTGTGTTGAGTGAGTTAGGGTGCACGTGGGCTTGGCGTGTGTGTGTGATGGGTGCACTGAGCGTGGTGTGTGAGCCGGCCTGAGCATGCGTGTGTGTGTGTGCTCGGCGTGTGTGTGTGGCCAGGTGCTTGCGGCAGGTATAGGCGTCCTTGAAGCGCATGGTGCATAGCGTGCAGCTGTAGAGGCGGAGCTGCGTGTGCACGCGCTGGTGGTTCTTCAGCGTTCCGTCATTGTTGAAGCGTTTTCCGCAGCGCTGGCACACGTATGGCTTCTCCCCCGTGTGGATCAGCATGTGCACCCGTAGGCGTGACCGGTGAACGAACAGCTTCCCACACTGCTGGCATGGAAACGACCCAGCGCAGCGACCTCGGGCGCGTCCCCGACCCACCGCCGCTGAGGGCGTGACCATGGGGTTGTCATGGAGACGGTGGAGCAGGAGGGCGGGCTCTCTGCTCTGGGCCGAGAACACAGGGCGTGGTCTGCCAGTGGGATTGTGGTTAAAGGTTGGAGTGCCATTTGGTGAGGGAGAGGCCACTGTGTTTCCATGGAGACGCTGGGCTGTGGCAGGGGGACTGTGGAGAAATGGAGGAGAGCCACCCGTGGCTGAGGTAAGGGGTGGGGGGCATGTGCCTGTAGGGTGAGGAGGCTGAAGCTGTGCTGTGACAGGCTGGGAGATATGTCGGTGGGAGGTGCTAGTGACAGGGGGAGGAGTCACAGAAAAGGGGTCAGAGTCAGACTCCCTCGGTTCGAGATGGTGCTCCCCAAATGTTACTGTGTCCATAGTAAGAGACTCCAACTCCAAGCCTGGGTGGGAGAGATGGGCATGCATGGACTCCATAGCAAGCAGGTGAAGTTCTGACATTGATTCTGAGTCCTGCGGTTCTGTTTTGATGGTTCTCTTTGGAAGGAGGCGCTCTGTTTTGACATCACTGCTTACACTCTGATCTGATTGGTCACTGGACTCGGTAGTCTGGTCAGCCCACTCTTTCTTCACACTGACGCAAGAAGTGGGAGGTTCTGTGGCTGGTTCCGTTGGGGGTCCGAGTGGAACTAGACCGGGTTCTGGTGAGAAGTTCAATCCATCGCCCTTCAACGGCGGAACTGACTCAGACTGGCCTGTGTCTGGACCAGCACAGATCTGGGTGGAGTTCTGACCCCCATAGGCTGGGTCGGATGTGGAGTTCTGGTCCCGATAGGCCAGGTCAGATGGGGAGTTCTGGTCCCGATAAGACGGGTCGGATGTGGAGTTCTGGTCCCGATAAGCCGGGTCGGATGTGGAGTTCTGGTCCTGATAGGCCGGGTCTGATGTGGAATTCTGCTCCAGGTGGCTGGTCCAGTCGGCCCATTCGGTACCCGTAGGAGAATTATCTTCTGAGAAAAAAAACACACATAGAACTGAAAAGCCAGGACACACACACACACAAAATGAATAGGAGTATACAGAAGAACATGTACATACGTACACACAAGCACACACACAGGGGATAAGAGTACTAGGAGAATAACAATACACACACACTCACTTCCTCAAAGAGGATAAGAGTGTAAATGTGGACACACACAGGCACACACTCAGAGGACAAGAGTACAGTACATACATACACACACACACACACACTCATAAGACAGGAGTACATACACACAGAGACAGACAGACAGACACACACACACACACACATTAAGAGGACTGGAGTGTAAGCAGACATATACTGCATGTTCACCTGATCAATTTAAGTGTTTCTTCTGTGCTATGGTGTTTGAAAGTAGCATCTCCATGCTACAGCTGGAGTAACTGGTAACTACCGGGGGACGAACACCCCCGCGCACACACATATTCAACTACTGCAGATGGAGACGCGGCAGTTTCAAACCTGCTGTGAGCACTGACCCTAATGGAGAACTTACCGGCCGTCTCTGGGGGCAGTCCGCCGGTTATTTGTATGAGCTTGCTGCGAAGCAGCTCATTCTCGCGGCGGACCTGGGCGCTTTCCTGCTCGTACTGGATCACTGTGGCCCTCACGAGCTCCATTACCTCCTCTACGGCGGCCACGAGCCGCTGGCTGAGGCACGAGGCGGTGAGCAGCGGGTGATTGCTCATTTTTGTCGGTTAGTGAAACACACTCACTCTCTCTCACACACACACTCACACACACACTCACACACACGCTCTCTCTCTCTCTCTCTCTCTCTCTCTCTCTCAATCTCTCAAACGACAGCGATACTTCTCCACTGCTCGGGGTTTGTTGTTGATACACTTCTTCTACACCCCCACCGAGGAAACAACCCCCGTGTGGGATTACACTGCCCCATCGTGGACAACGCGGCCATTGCGACAACTCTCTGCATAGGCTCCAAATAAACGGGACTTTTTACTGACGTGGCCACGGAAAGAAGCTAGTGGGCTGGTGAAGTGTGTGCATCTAACCTTTCTGCTTGTAACAAACAAAACGCATCGCTAATGCCTCTTCAAACTTCAGATCCCTTCACACTAAATACATGTACAGGATTGATTTTAGTTTGGCTACATCTGAATATCTGCACAATTCTGCACAGCATCCTCCACTGACTGAAACTGATACTATTCGGAGGTCATGTTTGAGGTGCCAACGCCACACATTGACTTTCGGCTGGATTTACACTCTACAAGTGGTATGAGCTGCGTGATCTCACGGCTGTTGAGGTTTTAAAGTCGAACAATTTTGTGGCACAATACTGTGATAAATGTGCAAACTAAACAGCTCAGGTCTTATTGTTCCTATAATGTGATACAACATTTACTTATTATGTTGGTTTAGAGATCAGTTTATTAGATATGCAAAAAAATATTACACTTTACATTTTAATATAAATTGGCTTTTTGTTCATGCAGCCATCACCCATCAGCCTCTTTGCCACACTCCCTCACTTTGGATGACTGTTTGGAGCGGACTTACAGGCATATCCGCCTGTACCAGTGCACCATAGCATTGTGTGGCAAACAGGGCTCTGGTATGGACTGTTTTATAACACTTACACATCCCTTGAAAGACAATAGAGGGCTTTTATTTATTTTATTTTATTTTTTTAGTATTTTTGGAGAGGTTTTGAATAGGTAATGAACCTTTGTATTGGTATATTTGAATTAACTGTAAATATTAGTCTGAAAAGAATATTTAAAATATTTTTGTGCTGTATCAAAACACAAAAATACCATACAAACACCCTGTATTGGAGAGGTTATGGACACTTGGAAACACCTATGTGCACCTATTGGAAATAGATATGTAGCACCTGTGTAATTCTATGCAGCCTGTTTCAAATTTTGGATTTTGCTTCCGGAGAAAATGTAGAATGACCTGGAATTGTAACACACCATCTAGTACTCAATACTATGAAAACAATAGTTTTTGGAGGTTATTAAATGTCTCGGCCCATTTGTCTTCTTAAATTTTAGCCCTCAGTGACCAATGTGCTGCATGCCAAACATTAGATATTGAGTGTTAAAGTCTTACATTTATGCATTTAGCAGACGCTTTTATCCAAAGCGACTTACAAAAAGTGGATAACAATCAAGCTACATAGCAGAAACCTTAAGGAGCATAGTGCTAGGGAATAGTGCTTCAGTTCATTTTAGTGCTAGGATTGAAGATGTTCTCTGAATAGCTGGGTCTTTAAGAGCTTTTTGAAGGCCTCCAGAGATGGCCCTGTTCTGATTGTTTTTGGTAGGTCATTCCACCAGCGTGGGACTGCCAGTCGACAGTCATTGAAGGACCGGAGTTGTTGGGGGGTAGCCTGAGCCTTTATGAGAGCGCTTAGATAAAAAGGGGCAGATCCTCTAAGCACTTTGTAAGTCAGCATCAGTTATTTGAATTTGATGCGAGCCGCCAGAGGCAACCAGTGGAGCTCGATTAGCAGAGGGGTGACATGCGTCCTTATCGGCTGATTGAAGATGAGACGCGCCGCAGCATTTTGGATCATCTGAAGTGGCTTGACGGCACAGGCAGGAAGTCCTGCCAGAAGGGCATTGCAGTAGTCAAGGCGTGAGAGGACCATAGTTTGAACCAGCAATTGGGAGGCTTGTTGAGTTAGGTATGGTCTGATCTTTTTGATATTGAATAGTGCGAAGCGGCAGGCCCGGGCAACAGAAACAGCATGGTCATTGAAGGTCAGCTGGTCGTCAATCATAACACCTAGGTTCTTGGCTACCTGTGAGGGAGCAAGAGACAAGGAGCCAGAGTTGATGCAAATGTTGTGGTGAATAGTTGGTTTAGCTGGGAGGACCAGCAGTTCAGTTTTTGAGAGGTTCAGCTGGTGATGATGGTCTTGCATCCATGCAGAGATGTCAGAGAGGCTATCTGAGAGAATGACAGATAGAGCTGGGTATCATCGGCATAGCAGTGGTAAGAGAAGCCGTTCTGGCGGATGATTTGACCCAAAGAAGTGGTATAGATGGAGAAAAGAAGGGGGCCCAACACAGATCCTTGGGGCACTCCAGTAGCAAGGTGGTAAGGCGCAGAGGTGTGTCCTAGCCAGGATACTTTGAACATTCGCCCAGTGAGGTAGGATTCGAACCAGCAGTTTGCATCACCCTTGATGCCCATGTTTGACAGTATAGATAATAGAATACTGTGGTTTACCGTATCAAACGCAGCTGACAGGTCAAGCAGGATGAGTACAGATGACCTTGATTCCGCTCTGGCTTCTTTTAAGGCTTCAACCACAGATAGTAGAGCTGTTTCAGTGGAGTAGCCACTCTTAAAAGCCAGATTGGTTGTGGTCGAGTAGATTCTGTTGGCTCAAGAATTCGGTAACCTGTTTCAATAGTTTTAGCAAGGAACGTAAGGAGAGAGACCGCCCTGTAGTTTCCCACCTGGTCGGGAGCAAGAGAGGGTTTTTTTGAGTAGAGGTGTTACCTGAGCATGCTTGAATGCAGAAGGGAAGATTCCTGTTGATAGTGAAGCATTGATCACATGTGTGATAGCTGGAGTGATAGTTGGAGCTATGGATTGCAGAAAGTGCCGCTGGGGTTGCATTGTTTCCAGGTTTGATCCATGTTTCGGTGAGGGCCAGGACTTCTAAGGCTAAGTGTTTAGCATAGGCTGAGATGAAGTCCGCTTTGTTGATGTCCGACTGACAATTCCAGAGTCCTATTGAGAGTGTAGAGCGATTCTCAGAGGCTTGTTTGAGCAACCGGAGGTCATCTTGATTGCGACGCCTTCTGACAAAGCGATACCTCCTGCGAGCTTCGAACCGTGTAGGGATGGGGTAGAGACACATGCTGACCGCTTGAATGGATTTTTTTTTTTGCTATGCTCAGAGCCCCTGCTCGGTAGACACGCACAGGTTGACACGTATGTCTTTACCTTCGAATGTCTGCACAAGAGAAGGGCTGAACACTATGGCTGACGCTTTCGCTGACGCTCCAGGAAAGATCACTATATTATGCAGTTGCTGAATGCACCCGCTGAGACCGCCCACCAAGAGACCAGACAAACAAAAGGCCTAACAGTGGAAGGAGCTGGTGATTCTCAGTTTCTCAGATTCTCAGAGTTTCTGCTTACCTGCTAATTGCCCAATTGTGAGTTTCTGTCAGCTGATGAGTGTCATTCAGCTGAATTAGTTTTAAAGTTGAAACCACTCAAGCAAATGCACACAGGTTCTTCCGTGTAGCTTCCTCTGAGTTATCCAGTATTTGCAGTTGGTTTTTAAGCTGTTCCTTTTAGTGAGAACACCGCCCACCAAGAGACCAGACAAAGAAAAGGCCTAACAGTGGGAGGAGCTGGTGATTCTCAGTCCAGAGTTTCTGCTTACCTGCTAATTGCCCAATTGTGAGCACATTACAAGAAAAACGCCGAGTTAGACGAAAACTGCATTTTTTTTCTGCAGAAATGCAGGAGATTTAAACCCGCAGTTCCATCGATGGTGATGGGGAACGTGAACTCACTGGCAAACAAAACTGACGAACTGGCTTCCCAGGTAAGAAACCAGAAACTTCACAGAGACTGTAGCCTAATATGCCTCACAGAGACGTGGCAACAACTAACGTCGAGCTACCAGGCTTCAATGTGGCTCGCTTGGACAGAGACAATAAACTTTCTGGCAAGAAGAAGGGTGGTGGACTGGTGATGTACATAAACAACAGATGGTGTAATCCCGGCCATGTGACAGTTAAAGAGACTGCATGCTGTAAAGACGTGGAGTTACTAGCGGTTAGTCTCCGGCCGTACTACATGCCTAGAGACGCTTAGGCTTACGTTCCGCCACGAGCACTTCCTGACATAGCGTGGGACATCATACACTCTACAATCGCAAGGCTCCAAACTCAGCACAAAGATGCTTTTATTGCGATAACTGGCGACTTCAACCACATAACACTGGATTCTACCCTGACCAATTTCTACCAGTTTGTTCACTGCCCGACTAGGAAAAACAAGACAATAGACCTCATGTATGCAAACGTGAGGGACGCATACAGCGCCACCCCCTTTCCCCCACTACGGAAATCAGATCACAACCTCATTAATCTACAGCCAATGTACAAACCAAAAGTACAGAGGCTACTGTTTGCCACACGCATTTTCAGGAAATGGACACCAGGAGCGGATGAGGCTTTGAGAGACCACAGACTGGAGTGTACAACAGAATGGAAGAGATCTGGAGGAGGTCACACACTGCATGACTGACTACCTGAACTTCTGTATGGACGTTCCCACAAGAACTGTGCGCTGCTTTCCAAACAACAAGCCTTGAATAACCAGCAAAGTCAAGACCCTTCTAAATAGGAAAAAGATGGCATTCAGAGAGGGGAACCAGGCAAAACTGAGGCGCATACAGGGGGAGCTCAAAGTCAGGCTGAAAGGAGGAATACAGGAAGAAGGTGGAACAGAAGCTGCAGGAGAACAACATGAAGGAGGTCTGGGATGGAATGAAGACCATCACTGGCCTGGGGAAGAGTAGCAGCTCAGTGGAGGGAGACCTGGACAAGGCAAACCAGTTAAACCACTTTTACAACAGGTTTGACTGCCATGCTCAAGTCTCAATGGACGTGGGCTGCCCATCACCCCTGGACACTGTCCGCCCAATTCACACCTCCCCTCTCACTCTCAAGGCAACACGTACCCTCGCCAGATGTACCCCTCCCCCACAGGACCAATGGGAACCCCACACAGACACACCTCTCCCCCCTCCCTCCCCCTTAGGGCGACCACGACAATGGTAACCCCTCTCCCCCTCCCGTCCCCCCACATTGCCATGGCAGATCAAGTTAGAGGACAGCTGAAGAAACTCCATCCTAGGAAAGCAGCCGGGCCTGACGGACTGTGTCTAAGACTGCTTAAAGCCTGTGCTGCAGAACTGGGAGTGCCACTGGAGCACATCTTCAACTGTCTCATTCCCGTCCCCAAGAAACCACACCCAAGTGAGCTGAATGACTTCAGGCCAGTCGCTCTCACATCACACCTGATGAAGACCATGGAGAGACTGGTTCTGGGGATACTTAGGCCACAGGTGCGCCATGCACTAGACCCATTATAGTTTGCTTATCAGGAGAAAGTGGGCGTCAACGATGCCATTTCATACCTCCTACACAGGACACACACTCACCTGGACAAGGAGAAAAGTGCTATGAGAATCATGTTATTTGACTTCTCCAGTGCTTTTAACACCATCCAACCCCCCAGACTGAGTGACAAGCTCCTGCAGATGGGGGTGGATGCCCACCAGGTATCCTGGATTGCAGACTACCTGACGGAGCGCCCACAGTTCGTCAGACTGAAGCACTGACTCTCTGACACTGTCATCAGCAGCACCGGAGCTCAACAGGGAACAGTGCTCTCTCCAGTCCTGTTCACCCTGTATACATCTAACTTCTGCTACAACACGGAGTCATGCCACATGCAGAAGTTTTCAGACGATACTGCAATTGTGGGTTGTATCAGGAATGGGCAGGAGGAGGACTACAGGAGCCTGGTGGAGGACTGCAATGGTGCAGACTCAACCACCTACAACTCAACACTGCCAAGACCAAAGAGATTGCGGTGGACTTCAGGAGGTCCAAGCCCGCCCTGATGCCAGTCACCATAGAGGGGGTTAATGTGGAGGTGGTGAAAACATACAAGTACCTGGGAATACATCTGGACGATAAACTGGACTGGTCAGTCAACACAGAGATAGGGGGCAGAGCAGGTTGTACTTCCTGAGGAGGCTGCAGTCGGGAGGTATAGGCTACGATTTAGTTATAGGCTTATCAAACATTTGACTGGATAGCAACAGTAAGACAGGGAGCAAAGATGATACCAACAGAGACAGGTCAGGAGAGCAACACCAATAAAATGTATTCGACAGAAACAGTGATCACAAATGGGCAAGAAAGTTCTACACCTTTTAAATCACATGTCTTAAATTAAATGTCGAAGTTATAATCAATGTCGGGCAGTAGCTTCAATACAAATGAATAAGCTAGTTTAACTACATTTAGTAGCGTGGCTGTGAAGCTACAGCATGAGTATACTGACTCTGATAGCTTAATTTAGCTTTTTTTTTGCAATGAAGTGATCCTTAAAGTTATATTATCAAGCATCAGCTCAGAGCAGCAAATCTTCTATCTAGGCTCCACAGATCAGTTCATTGCAATAATGTGATGCATTTGATGCGTCAGTCCTGCCATAATAATAATAAAAAAAGTCCACAATGTATGATCATATCACAGTAAACCGGCATACAGTAGGCATATCAATAGGCTATATACTAATCAGTTACTATTGTATAGCTATTGAGAGAGCTGTTTGTTAATCAATACAGTAACAGTCTAGAAGAAAGTTGGATTATTAAATATAGGCCTTTTTGTACATTAAAAATGTAGCTGTTTTGAACTACTGTCATTTTTAGTTACATTTGGTCTTAAATAGCTCTGGTGTAGTGAAGTTTCATCTGATGTGGAGTAACTGGTGGGTGCTTAGTTAACTACAATTCCTGATTAGCTTGCCCAACTGGTTATAATGTATTGTTATACAGACAACTGAGGATAACAAAAGAGACAGGCAATATTATTTCACATATAGGCTATACTTATGAAAGAGGTCAGAAGAGGAACCAATAAAATGTAGGTTACAGTAGGCCTATGTATGTAGCCTGTGAGACAGATGGACAATGACAAAAAAGTTCTATGCTGTTACATTTTTAAATGTTTTCAAAAGTTGGGCCTGCTGTAAAACTTTTCAGGGTTTGTTGCTTAAATTCTAGTGCTACAGTATTTCAAGAAAAGGAGCAAGTAGTGGATTGTACTTTTAAACTGTGAAATTGGTGGATTTATAAAACCTTGCGATTTTATGCGCATACACCTGCAAGAAAGTGTCCCTCATCTTTTTGAGATATCCAGGAAAGGGTCCCTCATTTGAGGTTGAGGGAGTTGGCAGCCCTAGTAAGGTTGTTTACAAGAATTTCTCAGTTTCTTTGTTCTTTTAATGTTCAGTAATAATTCAATATTTCCTCATTTTAAAAAAAGTAAAAAAGGGAAAATCACAATTACTTATAGCAACTTTTACTTCCTCACGCAATATAAACACAACAACAAACTAAAATCACTGCAACTTTCATCGCATTTTTTTGGGAAAAGCTCCCGCAACATCAGGTATTTTAGGCCGCAACAATCACAAAAAAGGCCCGCGAAATCCTGGAGGGACTGAATAACAATAACTGTAACTTGATACTTGACCTTCATACTTGACTGATGCATGAACCCTTATATGACTTATCCTTGCACTGATGCTGTAATTTTTATACTATTAGGCTATTTTTATTTTTATCTTTGTCCATATACTTATACTAGAACTGTTAAATTTCTATGCTTATATTTCTTATTGCCCAGTTTACATATGCACATATTTATTGCTGGTCACTAGACTTTTAACCTTGCACTGTTGCACTACTGGACTCATTTGCACTACCTTGACACACACCTCATGCTGGACCACAGTACATTCATGCGCATCTCTATCCTTAGTATTGGTATTCTGTTCTTTTTAGTAATGTTGATCTAGTCATGTTGTTTTGTTGATCTGCTTCTTATCATCCTGTGTACACTGTAGTATATGTTGTGTGTGATTTTTTAAGCTGCTGGGACCTTGAATTTCCCCTTGGGGATCAATAAAGTATCTATCTATCTACCTATCTATCTATTGTATTGCATTGTGCAGAACAAAGAAAATGCTGTATGTTCGGAGTATTTTTTTTTTTGAATGACGTTTTTCGTGTCCAAAATGTAATGCAAGAGTAACACTAACGTGTTTCAAAAACTGAAAACAGTTGACAGTTGACAGTATTAAAGTAAAAACTTAATGAAGATTACACTGCTATTGCATTTTAGACAGGGTAACACATTACACGAAACTCCAACATTACACACACATATAGTGATACATACACTCACACACATACTGTATAATGACACACACTCACACTGCACATACATATTGTTACAAGCTCATGCAGACCAGAAAAGAGGCAGGTGCACCAGCCAAGTGTTTATTAGAAAATAAAGGACAAACTGGTTACTTCGAATACAGACACCTGTGACCCACATCATTCTCTCTTTCAAACACACACTCACACACACAGAGCTGGGGTCTACAACACTTTCTTCCACACACAAACACACACCATCTGAGGTTTGTTGACAGAGGCCAATCAGATCGCTCTATCTTCGTAGCGTGTAACCTATATGACATCATCACATCAGTAACTCTGGCTACAGTGTGTGTCACCTGGTCTATCGATCATAGCCACATTTTAGTATAATAATTCCCTTGAATTGAGCCCAGTCTAATATTTTGTGTTATTATTGAGGGAGCAGCCTGCAGATTGTTTAAAAGGTACAGCCAGGTAGCTGTAATTTAGATAACAAAGTCCAGGCCTTAAATCGTTAGTGAGCGGTAGCAGAGACCTTCTGTGTTACTGTTAGGGAGGATAGCTACCCCCTATTAGGATTTCAGTTTTCAGAGCCTGAGTATCATTAAGAGACTTTTTAAAATGAATTTATTTTCCAGTCACTCAGGAAAAGGAAGAGCTACGGGATCACAAACCGTCTGTCTTCATACATCAATGTGAACTGCGTGTAACACTAGGGGGCTTTAAAGGAACATTGCCTAGATGAACAGAAACCATGATTTTACATGATGTGTCAACCACATTTTTAACGTAAATACTTGCACATACTTAACCCAATTTTCTCAATGGACAGTACCTTTTAATTACCTAAATGTGCCAAGTATATCCTGAACAGCCTACTGTACAGGTGTCATTTTTGCTATGGGAGATCAATAGGGTTGGGTATCGAAAACAGGTTCCATCTTGAAACCGGTTTTAACTTGTCAATTCCATCGACATTGTACGTCATTTTTGTTCTCGATTCCCTCAGCCTGCCCTGCATGACATTGGACATTTTCCGGTTTTCCTGAAATTTTGTGTTGCAGTACATTTATGTCACGCCCTCTGCAACGACTCATACTACAAGTCAACCACGAGGCAGCCACCATCATGGAGAGGAGGAAGAGATCCAAAGCCTGGCTCCACTTCACTAAACGTGATGAAAATTCTGTCGTCTGCAACCAGTGTATTATTGTTAAATCGTGTAAGGGTAGTAATACCAGCAATATGTTAAAACATTTGTCCGTGAAGCATGGGATTAAGCTAAAAGAGTGTCGTGTTCGACAGCCTATGGAGGGGTGCTAACGTTGCCGGTCAAACAAGCTCCACTGTGACCTCCGTTGACGATGGTAATGCTCAAATTAAATGTCCTGCATTAGACTAGCACATTATCGCTTTGCAACTGCGAGCAGCATGCAGTTTTTCATTATTAAAGCGGACTTGAGTACAAATATATTTCGGTTTCATGATGAATTTTAGGTGACAACGATGACGGGCACAGACAGGCTGCTACTACAACAGGTAGTCTTTTACACTACCTCTTGTCAAGTTGCTCAGTATGTTTGTATCAAGTGTGTTCACCAGTCTTGTGCAGAAAATAATTTTGATAAAAAAATAAATGTTTGCTTTTATTGCAAAAGACTGTGTAGAACCACTTTATTGGCACCCACAGACTTTTTGGGGAATCGATAAGAGAATTGATAAGGAATTGGATTGATAGGCAGAATTGATAATGCCATCGATATTGATAAAAATTTATCAATACCCATCCCTAGAGATCAACCAATAAATATAATGAACTGACATCATGGAGTGGGTTCCAGTCACTAGCAGCTGTGTGAAAACTGCAAGATCTGTCTGCAAACCTCTTAATTCTGCAAGTTTTGATTGACATGATGACTTAAAAACAATTCCGCTTGCCCATGTTGGAAGCGCCTATTGGCTATAACTATGTCATAAAGGTGTTATTTTTTATTATAACCATGTTATAATAGTGTTACTTAATACTATACCTATGTTTTAAGAGTGTTTATCAAACCACAAAACAAAAAAAAAATCACTTACTGCACCTTTACGTTTCCAAATCTCTCTCTCTCTCTCTCTCTCTCTCTCACACACACACACACACACACACACGTGAGGATGTAGGGTAGGATGCGTATAGGGTGTGTTTGCGTGGAAACTCTCCAGATGCAAAGCCCAGCTGGCCACCATTACATGGTTCAAAACTACTACACACACATTCTATACATACAGATCTAATTCACACACATTCTATACACACAGGACTGTAGCTACCTTGCACATACTTCACTAAATATACTGAGTTCCCAAGGCTACTGTGTGTGTGTGTGTGTGTGTGTGTGTGTGTGATGGTAGCCAAACCTTATACTCCAATAGCTTCCCAAAGACTCTTCAGCTCTAACTGGCTCAATTCAAGGAATGAATGCATGTGTGTGTGTGTGTGTGTGTGTGTGTACGCTGGTGGTGTCTGAGGTTGCCTGTCTGGCAGAATCTCTTGTGACAGAGGTTGCACTGA
>JAGFZM010006512.1:0-10999 GCA_017657215.1 Limnothrissa miodon | reverse complement strand
ACTAGTGATGAGTTTTGTCTTCACTAGTGAACATGTGCACATTTTTGTCTGTCACCAGTTAACTAGTAAGACACAAAAACCTTCAACTAGCTGACTGGTATGCACTTTGGCCTTCACTAATTAACTAGTGGACACTTCTGGCTCTCACAAGTTAACTAGTGAAGCTAAAATGTGTTCACTAGTGAACTAGTGGGCATTTTTGCTGTCACTTGTTAACTAGTGTGCACAAACATGGCTCACTAGTTAACTAGTTGACAGAAATGGCATTCTTGTTGGCCTGATATCGAAATATCAGAATAAATGCTCAAGTGGTTGGCCAAATACATAGAAGTTAACAAGTGAGAATTTGACATTCAGTAGTCAGCTAGTAAACATTTTTGTCCCTTACTAGTTTACTAGTAAAATATAAACATCTCTTAACTAGTTAACTAGTGGACATTGAAATGCCCACTAGTTAACTAGTGAACATGCTGAGCATTACTAGTTAACTAGTAAGATATGAAACATGTCAACTAGTTAACTAGTGAGCATTTTGGCTCCCACTAGTTAACTAGTGAGCACTTGGGCTGTCACTAGTGAACTAGTTCACACATAAATGGCTCACTAGTTAACTAGTGGACAGAAATGGCTTGCACGTACATGACAATTATGCCTGATATCAAGATATCAGAATAAATGCTCAATCGGCTTGCCATAGACTTTGTCAGACGCTGCTCTGCACTCTATTGTAAACCATTTGTTTTTAACGAAAAAACTTCAATGACTGGAAAACAGGCTCACCCGACCTGATCCAGCGACCAAATTCTTTATGCTTCAGAACAGACAAGCGGAGAAACGTTAACGTTAGTTAAGGTCGCCAGGTAGTGGCGCTGTTGCTAGTTTGCATTAGTCAAGCCCTCCACTCCAGTGTCTGATTTGAAGATGGTGTGGATGCGCGGCGAGGTCGCGAGTCATTACCAAATAAGTCCGTCTTGGCGAGCAGCACCGCGTCGCGCAGCTGCCTCCGCAGGCTGTCGTTCTCCCGGCGGGTGCGCGCGTTTTCCTCGAGGTACTCGGACACCGTGTCCTCCACCACATCCAAAATCTCGCGCACCACTTCTCCTAAGCGCTCCGTTAGATAGGCGTTGAGCAGTTGGAGTTTGGTCATTCTGATTATTGCAGAGGGGACCGTACAAGAGCAAGTGTATCATGCAGATTTATCCCTATCAGACACAGTCCCTGTGCTGAAGGTCTGTGTTTGCAGTTTCTACTTCCGCTTTTTCTTCTATCGGTGGTTCCTGAACAATAGACATAAACAGTTTACTGTCACCCACTGGATAGGCGTGTAAGTGCATTCTCAACGGACAGTCCAAATGTCCACCATTTTGCCAGCACGGTGTCATTCCGTCTGTAACCTACCATTTGATCGGATGGTAAGGGTGATGGCCATATTGAACAATAAACCAAGTAGATAAGCACACATCTTTATTTAAACTTTTCTGTGTGTAGTGAAGTCATATTCAATAATTAAATTAATTAATTTCAGTGGGACTTGTCCAGTGCAGTTGGCTGATTTCAGTAAGGCCTACAGTTAAACGTTTTGGATAAAACATGTTTAGATTTCACATAAATATTTTTTCATTAATTTCCTCAGAGGTAAGTAATTTTTATTCGTTTTTGTCATATTATCACCAGTGATGTAATTCCATATGCATCTAAAGAACTAAAAACCATAACCAGGAAGAGAGAGCAAACTTTCACTTTTAAATTTCAAAGCACAACACGCCTAAAGCCAAAACATCAGCATTTTTTTATCATTTTAGTCTGTATTTCTTACTCGAGACTTGACTCGGACTTGGAACCTGTTCACATTAGTCATTAGAATGTGTCTTGGGTAAATCCGAAGTGGTTAGCCAGGACACATTTCGTTCACACCAGTATTCTTTTATACGTCTCAGATAATGACTTGCAATCGGATTTACCCAAGACGCATTCAAATGACTAATGTGAACAGGCTCTTGGAAGGTGATTCTAGAGTCGTGAACAATGTTCATTTAGTAGCATAATTTAATTTATTTCATAATTTAATTCATAATTAGTTTTCCTGGTGTTCTCCAGTGTTATGGCAAAATTGCCGTTTCCTCTTCATTACGCCCATTGTAGGCTAACGCATGCATGCAGCCAGTAGTGTTGTGTCGTTCTTGACCGATTAGTTCAAATAGAACTAATTTTCAATGTGACTTTGGTAGACCTAATCGTCTTGTGGGCTCGATTAGTTCCTCTTTTTTGCATTAGCGCCACCATTGACTGTATATATAGAGTCTATGAGCGCCACCGACTGGGTAGGATCGATTAGTTCAGTCACACATGCGCATTTGCGGAATGTCCTATAGCTTCTGTGTTGGAGTTATTTCCCTGTTTTATTTGTGTCTTATGTTTTCCCGAGTCGTTTGTTCATCATGTGACAGCCCCATTACTTTAACCAACGCAGTTCAGTCGCACATGCACATTTGCGCAACGTCCTGTGTTGGAGTTATTGTGTCTTATTTTTTTCCCGAGTCGTTCGTTCATCAAGTGACAGCCCCATTACTTTAACCATAGATGGATTACCGCATGGGCAAAGTGGGCGTGTGCCCAGGGCCCAAGAGCAACCGGGGCCCTGGTCGACTCCGGTCACATAAAGTTTACTCTCGCGTTAGCTCATTGGAATTGCCTATGCCCCCCCCCCCCAAAAAAAAGAGAGACAGATCTGCCTTGATTTTGTTCACCTATGCCAACGGTTGCTAAGCCTAAGACTAAAATTAGCCTGCTTCAGTAGTCTAAACGTCATATATTGCCTTTTACAGTAACAAACGCAATGTGAACAAAATAGCTGGACACTGGATGTTACTGCTTAAATGCAAGGGTAAGGGTACTTCAGACCTAGTCATTTTATATTAAAAACCAATATTAGTAGCTTTATCCTCCATATTTACAATAGTAGTACTGTGTAATACAGTACAATACAGTACAATTACAGCCATGTAGTTTTCTGTAAGGTATGCATCTGCTGAAAAAATATTCAATATAGCCATTAAAGACTTGAGACTTGACTTGGACTTGGGGCGAAAGACTTGAGACTTGACTTGGCATTACCCCTCATAGACTTGAGACTTGACTTGGAAAAAATGACTTCTCTGCTGTACAGTCAGTGACTAGTAAATATTTTTGTCTTTGACCTATACATGTACACAAATGATTACCAGTAGGCCTAGCAGCTGATTACAATGACTTGTTTCTTGTTTTATTTTAATATATATAATGAGAGAAAATTAACAATGAGCAGAATTACGCTCAAGTTATCGTTGATTCGGCCCTACAACACACCTCCGGTTTTTCATGTGGCCCCTGTGGCCCCGGATTAAATTGCCCGCCCCTGACTTGGACCATTCAAAACAATATTTTAAAACATTTAGAAGCTCATCACATGACACGCATAGCACAGTGTTATCAGTGCCTTACACATTAACTCAAGCAAAGAACATTGTTGATGAGCTGGTTTAGTTGCTTTAGCATAGCTGGTCCTTAGCATGTAGCCGGTCTAGTGGGTTATGGGTGTTAGCATAGCTGGTCTTGAATAATTGGATCTTTATCATAGCTGGTCTTTGTCTAGTTGGTGTAGAGTATAAAAGCATAGCTAGTTTTTAGCGTAGCTGGTATTTATGAGTCTTTATTGTGACTCCCACCACACTATGTGACGGTCCTGGCAAGACTGCAAAGAGAAGCCCTGCCCAAAGACTTTTCCCACACACAAACGTGCACACACCGACATTTGCATACACGCGCACATCTTTCTACACAGGAACTTTCACTTACGTTTCAGTTTATATTGTTTAACGATCATGTAATGTATGAAGAAAAGACGTGAGACTTTTGTTACACTGTGCATTTATTAAAGCCTCTATGTGTAGGATTTATCTTCTATTTATCTTCGTCTTTTATAAAAAATATATTTTTTATTTAAAAAACATAATGTAAAACGATGGTAATTACCTCCATGAATAAATTGTAGTGTTCATGAGAATATCCAAAATGGATATTCAATGAGAATATCCATTTTGCGCCGCCATTTTCAAAATGAGGACCATGGGAAATGAGGACCGTGGGAAGGGGAGGGCTAATACATTTTATTCAAACGTATGCAATATACCACTTCGCCAATAGATGGGAGAAATTCTCACACGAAAAAAATAAAACTTAGGGGGTTTAAGCTTGAAGTGAGCGCGCAACTTTAGCTTAGAAGTGTAAGTGTAAAACAAATTACCGTTTGAGTTTGTTTGTTGCGGTCATTGTTCTGGCATCGTATGGGTCCGGTAGTGAAAGGGCGCCGCCAGGAAACAATGATTTAATATTTAGTTCCAGGCCTATTTGGGCTAGTTTAACTGTGTAGCGGTCATGGGGATGGTGGAGGCGGCCTTGGCCAAGTCACCTCTGTATTGTCTTCTTCCATGTGATAATATTACACTATGTTTTGATGTTATCGTAGAGAATCTGCTTGCTTAGTAATTTTACAACTTGTACTTCTGACTCAGAGTCTGTCTTCTTGTTTGATGTTGGTTGATTGTTTTATGTTCCCTCTTGTTTGTAAATGGTGCTGGTCACCTGGTATATGTCTGATTGTTTGGTTTCATGTCGTCAGTGTTATTGTCTTGTGTATGAGTAAAGTCACACTCTGAAGTGTGGTATTGACCTCGAGCAGATAGCTCTAGCAGATAGCTGTAGTTTCTGCATTTTCCTTTGTATTTTTGATTCTTGACTTTTTCGCATTTTTTTCCTATTTTTGTATTTACAATTTCCTGATGTCTTACATGGACACTTTTGCTTGGTACCCTTGTCCAAGCCTGAAATAAATTATTGTCCATTCTACTCTGCCTCTGCTGTTTTGGCCAAACCCCAAAACAGTTTTTTTTTTTTTTTTTTTTTTTAACTCTAACTAGGTGCACATAGGTTTGGCTTGGTTCTGTTTGATTGTACTTAGGCTACTTTTGATTTAAATACAGGCCTTATCTTCTGTTGAGTAATCTGCACATGTTTCTCTATACATGGTAGCAACTGGATACCTGAATTGGCTGTTGTCAGCCTTATTTAAGCCTGATTGGCAGAGCCCTGTGATGGCTAATTTGTTGAAAGCACAGAAGTGCTGTTACCCCAGCTGATGTGTTTATAGAAGTCAATTGACGTTGCACAACTTTTCTACTTTGTTTAAATTTGCTTTTTGTGTTTTGTGTCATCTTTTTGAATTTATTTTCCTTACATTTTTGTATGTAGTTTTTCCACATGGTTTGGGGGTTTGGTTTAAATAAATGTACATATATTTTCACACTTTACTTTTGTCACTATCTTGGCTCAGTTTTTCCAGACTACAAGACTTCCCTACAACACTTAGCATAGCTGGTCCTTAAGACATGTGTGAGAGCACTAAGGCAGCATCTTCCTTTTCCTCTATGGCTATTGATAAAAGAGCTACATCATGAGACACTCTCTTCTCTCTTCCGTACCTTCCTCCCCCTTTCTTCTCCCCTCCTCCTCTTTCTTTTTTCTCCCTTCTTTCTCCCTTATTCTCCTCTTCACCCCCTTGCTTGTTTTTTACCCTCCTCGCTCCTCTTTCGTTCAGTAGGGGAATACTGCCCAAAAAATGGTAATACATTGACAACAACGTTGACAATGCCAGTAAGCATGCTAACAATCTCATTACACCGTGTGTGTGTGTGTGCATGCAAAGATAGTTCCAGTGGAACATCTGGTTCTTGGTGGTCCCCAACTCCTCTGTTTCCAGGATGTCTGGTTTCCAGGGAAACGGTTGTTAAGGGAGGACCGAGATAATGTGGCTCATGAGAAACACGCACAGTTCAGGTTTGAACTAAGCATGTGCCACATCCTGATTTCTTGGGTTCTACGGAATACCAAATCCACTGTCCGAGATTCATCTGAAACTAAAACATTTATGTGAATGTGATTGACCCAAAGCCCCCAATCTTTCCCACTGGTTTGCCTGCCCTCTTCTGAAGATATTCTACACTCTAGCCCCGCCACTTCACTCTCCCATCTCTCTAGGGCTGGGTATTGGCTCAGGTGCACCGATTAAATTTGATTTTAATTCACAACCTCACGATCCGATTATTTGATTTGATATTGTTTATAATATGATTAAAATAAAGCCCCTTTCATCACCAAACTTTTCATTTGTTCATTTAGTTGATGGGAGGTCATGTTATTCCCTGGTTTGGGCCGATTTGTGATGCATGTTTTGCTGCAGTGTTGATTACATCAGTCAGTGATATGAGCAGTTTGCCTGTCTCTAATCAGGTAAAAGGAAAACATTTAGTTTTAGCGTATTCTTTAACTTTCTCCAGGGTGCTCTTAGTTCATTTATTAGACTGTCATGAAAAGCAAAGTATGTACGCAACAACCTTTGCAAAGCTCATAATACAAGCAGAGTGGGATTTGCGGACTCGTGCTGCTGCCGCTGCAGGCTACTTGACTGATGCTGTAGTTCTTTCTTTCTTTCCGGAGCACCAAGGAGACTGAATACTTATATTGCACTATGATTGCATTTGAATTGAAATCAAGACATAATGCCATTGACAAGAGAACTGCTGCTGACACGACATGGATGGCGAGGTCTGCCCAGCTTTCAGCACTGTAACTTATCCAGATGCTGCTGATATGAACGTCCAGCCGCATTGTTTGACCTCTTGGAGTATGTTTTCAAATGTTTTTAAATCTAACATGCAGCACTGCTAAGAAGCTACGATTTTTGAGACAATTCCTCAAGCTCATACACTGTTAGACTTAACTGTAATTTAGCGGTAACTTACCACAAAAATGCCCAATAAAATACTGTAAGGTCAATATGTGGTATTGCTACTGTACATTGCAATGCATTGTGGGATTTTTATGACAATGTGGTAACTTACTGGGGAAAATTTTGAATTTATGGTAATGTACTTTTAAAACAAAAAACAGTACTGCTACTGTAATCACGTGCAGCTTTTGGAAATAATTTTACTGGAAAGAATTTTGAATACATGGTAATGTACTGTTTACACAAAAAAACAGAACTGCTACTGTAATGACATGTCACTTTTGTAACGGTTTTTGCCTGAGAAAACGCCTGTAACCTCCAGAAATCGTTTAACCCTGGACCCTAGAGGTAAGTGTCAGTCTTCATTTTGCCCATAATTTCTACATAATGCAGACACTTATTTCTTGTAATAAACACTTATTTCTTGTAAAGTTTAGTTCCCACGCAGTGTAGTAGGAAACAGTTTTGCGTAGGCCTACCTTTAGCAGCGAATGTTGGGTAGCTAGCCATAGGCTAACGGTTCTTTGTAAACGCTTAATATAACACATACATAGTTTAACATAAAACATTTTCTCCATGTAGAAACATAGACTGTATATGGTTGTAGGCTACTGATGTACAGAATTAAGCGCTAATCTACGGATGATCTACTAACGGACATTGCCGCCTATTTATTATCTGGCACACATAACGTAGGCTACTCGCCATTTTAACTTACTAAATAAACCATTGCAATACATCATTGGATTCGTTTAATACGTTGTTTAGTCCAGAAAAATAATTGTTGAAATGAAAAGATGTTGCAGTAATAGCAAGGACACGAACAAATGGTTTCAATGCCTGCCCCAACAAAGGGTCGCTCAGGTGGTTCAAATTGTCAGTTAACTGAGCTGAATCTGAATGAGTCGCTTGTAGCACACCTTCCAAACATGGGATAGGCTACATAAGATGGTTAAAACAAAGCAAACAGTCGGCCCGCCAGCTGACCATTTCTGCATTATAATTTAATAATTTATAATAAAACACACTATACTATTAATCAATGTAGCAGAGCATTCTGGCTTGTTGACTTTCAGCTTCCCTACCACCCGTAACTTTCTCAACAAGTGTTCCAGCCGCGAGTTCAACTTCGCACTTTACTAACGCAACCTATTCATTCTGCTAGTATGAAAGTTACCATAGCCTATAAGGAGCAAAGTGAAGTGTCTGACTGAAATAGGTTTCAGCAACTCACCACAGATGTCATTAGCCGTAATAATCAATCGGCCACCTGTAATAATCCAATTGCCGAGGCATGGTCCTTCTAGTTTGAAACCAAAGACTGTATAGAAGCTTGAAAGTCTTAGCAAACCAATATCCACAATGAAGCAACGAAATCAGAAACGTTGCGTGCATCACAACAAATTGGTGTCCCAGGTGTCTGCATCGTTGTGCTATAACGGTTCACAATGATGGTTTCCAATTTTGTCAAGTACCTAAATATATTGTACGTTTTGAATTCGAGTACCACTATACATACATAGGCTTTGATGAAACTAATCATAGAGTGTATTTTCTTTAATAAAAATGTAATGCATTTTGGGTATATGTAGGAAGTATAGGCTTTAGGTTATATAGTTTTTAATGTTTAAGTACATAAGGCAAAATGCATCATCTGTCCTCATAAAGATGTTTTCATCAGTACTGAACCAAGAGTACACATCTCTATGTTATTAAAAAAACATAAACATATTTTTCTTAAAAGCCTGTGTAGTCACAGTTGAACTCCTGCCATCCATGTTTAGGTTATTTACATAGTATAGGCCTGCCATGGTACATACACACACACTACACTACACTAATGTACGGCATGCATTAGATTTGTTTTTGGCATTTTTATATTTTGTTTGAATGTTACTGTAATAAACATATGAGTTTTTATTGTTCTATTTGTAGAGTGATCAGAGGACGAGACAAGGCAGACAAGGATCCAATCAAGCTCCAAGGACTGTCAAGTATGTACAGACTTTCCTAAACAAATTATACCCAGTAAAGATCTGTAAAGAACTTTTTTTACATCTCCATTTCTATTTTCATTTCAGCATGGAGCGCACACTTAATGGAAGTTATCTTGGTGGACACTGCCTCACAAGCAAATTTCATAGACGCTCGCTCGCTCGCTCGCTCGCTCGCTCACACACACACACACACACACACACACACTCACTCACTCACTCACTCACTACACACAACTGTTTGCATTGTTGCTTTTAATGATAAATTGTTTGCATTATTGCGTTGTTTGGATTGTAATTGGATAGTTGCATTTCCAGTGTTAAATATATTAAGAATGTTGTTGTACTGATTATATAATAAAGGTTTTGTTCAAAATAAGTAGTAGTTATTGGGTGGATTACGGTAAGAATATAATTTAACATTGCGGTAAAAGAATAATACTGTTTTAAAAACTTACAGTTAGGCTACTGTAAACGGGTAGGTACGGTAACATACAGGCAACACTGTTGCCAGTGAGTTACCGTAAATGAAGTCTCAGTAGTCATACTGTATAAATATGTTACAGTATGGCCACCATACTGTAAAAGTCACTTACAGTTAATCTACGGTAATTGTCATTACAGTAAGTCTCTGGCAACAGTGTTGCCTGTGAGTTACCGTAAAAATACAATAAAATGTCTAACAGTGTAATATTAATTTGGGTCCTACATAAATTGACGGGGTGGGTGAAAACAATGGAACCAAACATTTTATTTTTTTATGCCCAATCTATTCGTCACTGAAAAAGGAGCTGCGTGATTACTGCCTGATTAAATTATTTTTATTTAATTGCTTTTAGTTTGCAAACATGGCGACGTCAGGTGCCGTCAATCATTTTAATATAGATCAGAGAAAAGCGGTGGTTTTCAGACCGGAAATTCAGACCGTTAGAACGTGTGTGACGGGGCGCATAGCCGCCGCCGCCACCGCAGCTATATGCTGCTTACTTTCAGACTTTCAGTTTATGCATTAATATAATCAGGTATGCAGTAATATGATGTCAATTTCTAGCGTAAAAAACAGTTTAAAATGCGGCATCATTGCTCACAACATAATGTTTGTTCCCGTTGCCGTTAAAAAAGACGTCTTAAAAACCATCAACGCCACGAGAATATGCCTAGGCTTAGTTTCCCCTCATTGTCATTCTCACCACTTAAAATCATGCATTTCAATTCATCACTATGTTAAAATAATAACTCAACAAACATGTTATCATGTAACCCTTTTATTTAAGTTTAAATCATACAGCAGTGAAATGTTTAAAAATGTTACTTGTGCAAGTTCTTCTCACCTCCATTCAGTGTCACGTCACATGTTGTTTTGGCCAAAAGAATCGCAGAGCCGAATTCCGGGTTAAAAAACGTTATGGTTTTCGGGTTCACAGGAAGTGAACCCTTGATTATTTAATTAATATGTTTGGGCTGTTTAAAACATTGTAGGATATTCCTGCTTCAGTATCATGTTATAATTAGCATAATGCAATTTTCTAGTTTAGTGGGGAATGTTTTCTTTGCTGTTTAAGCACTTGCATTGTTAGTCTACCTGAGCCACCCCTGTGTTTAATTTGTATATTGGTATGGTCCAATTCCAGGGTGCGTTCAAGCTTAACTTAATCCCGTTGGCTCAGAGGCCAGGGAGAGCAGGTCTTGAGCAGATGTGGATCTCCATGCTCTCCTGATTATTGACTAGTTTATTAGTCATGTTGTTTGTCTAGACAATTCCATTTTTTTGTTATTCTGCTTTACTGACAAATATGTTAATTTGTTTTTCATTTTAAGAAGTTATTTGTTTCAATATTTATTTGTTTTTTTTTCTTTTCTTTTTTTTTTTGGTTATTTTTTTCTTATTATCCTTTTTGCCGAATGGCCTTAATTTGGGAGCAAAAATAAAAAATTCCCATCTGCATCTAATTCCTTCTTGAGAATACCATCTTTGCTCAATCCGCTTTGGACACTCTTACCCTTAACAACGTGGTAGAACCAGGCGGCAACTATGAAGGTATTTCTGTGTCAAAAGTCTTGTGCACTTGTACATAGAATTTGTGCACTTGTACACGAAAGTCACAAATGTGTATCATGAAATCTGAAGTTGCAGTGTTTTTTTTTCTGCCCTGCAAATACAACATTGAGGTTACAAGTTCAC
>JAGFZM010006511.1:2309-13926 GCA_017657215.1 Limnothrissa miodon | reverse complement strand
CACTATACAGGGCTGTACAGCGGTGCGTTCAATCGCCGTTTGCTACAAAACAGACCAGTCTAACAGAAAAAACAATTTCTAAGCGATGTTATGACCACAAAAATGGTCGCATAAACTTACTGAGTGCCTCTTTAAAAATGAAGCACAATTTATTTTATATAAATGAGTAGGCCTATGTTTTACGAAGAGAAGGAAGAGGCCTGTTTTAGTAGCCTATACTTTCTTTCCTTCAGAACTATATTTTGGGTGGGATTTGAACCCTGTGTAGGAAATAGAGTTATAGAGCTTGTGTAACAGGGCTATGATTAGAATTTCTTTCAAACCATCACTTTCATAATTTCATCAAAATATGTCCTTTACATTTGTATGTTCACTGTTCACGTTGGGCTGCTGCAGCACAGAACAAGTTACTTGGTATGTCACGTGACAGAACAACAGCGAATCACAGCGGAGAGCCGAGGCAGAGTGTGCGTGTAATAAACTTAGTGGAGTTGGTTGAGCACTCAAGTGGCGGAAAGAAAGTAGATCCTACTAAACATTAAACAGGAAAACTAGAGGTTAAATTATCGATTTAATCTCACTGGTATCGATACGATACGATACCAACTTTAATATCGATTATATAAATACCTTGAATCGATTCGCCAACCCCTAGAGCAAACCTTTTCCATTCAAATTTGTAGGCCTGAATTAGTTTTAAATATTGTAATGTTCCGTGTTAATGATGAGGCCGTTTACCGTAGCCACGTACTTTTTAATAATAACTGTTGTTGGCCACTGCCACGCCACCAGAACTCATGTACAACACAGTAGGAGTCCCTCCACACGTCACTTCCCCAGGAGGGGGTGACACCCCAACCCTCGGCCCAGGTAACAGAGCCTATAAGAATATCTAACACATTAACTGTGCCCACATGCTTTTTAAGAACTTAGACACGCTACATTACCCCCCCTTCTTCAAGTTCTCGTCCCAGAGGACAAAGTCTTTAAACCTCAGTGGGGTACGCTGCACCTTCCTCGGATGGCTCAGCCTCTGATCATTTTGTACCCCCATGTGTCCTAGGTCAGGTGGCTCCACACCCGCCGGGGGCAAACTGTGTGCACCTGCGCTGTCTCCCAGGCTATCAGCAAAGACTTCTCGGTCAGGTGATGCCACAGCAGGTACCAAAGGTGTCTCCCCGCCTCCACCCGCTGTCTGGGGGAAGGCGCTACCCCGGTAAGGAGCCAGCCTGTCCCGGTGCAACGCCAACCACGCCCCCTCCCAGGCAACTGCACCCTGTAAACGACCTCTCCAAGCCGCTCTAGGACCAGACACGGTCCCACCCAATGGCTGTCCAGCTTCGGGCACCTGCCTTTCTTCCGCTTAGGAGTGTAGGTCCACACCAGCTCCCCAGCCTCAAAATTTTGTCGCACCCCTGCACTGCGCATTTGCCTCCGGGCATACGCATGTGCAGAGTCCAAACGGTCCTGCAGTCGCCTGGCGTAGTCCGGCCCCGCAGGGACCTGTGGCGCATCCGGGGTCCTCAACTCTCTCCCCAACATGAGGAGGGACGGTGTACATGAAGTGGAATCATGCAGTGCGACACGTCATCAGGACCAGAGGTAAGTGCATATCCCAGTCATGCTGATGGGTGGTTGCCAGGATAGATAGCTGCACGCCTAGAATGCGGTAAAATCTCTCCACTAATCCATCACTCTGGGGGTGGAGCGGCGTTGTACGGGTCTTAGTGATGCCTAGACATGTGCACATAGTGGCAAAAATATGAGATTCAAGATTTCTCCCCTGATCGCTATGAATCAACTCTGGGACCCCCAGCCTACTGATTATCCCCTAGATCTACTAGGGCGTTAACGATGGTCTCAGCCTCCTGGTCTTTAATGGCATAGGCCTCAGGCCATTTGGTAAAATAGTACACCGCAGCGAGTATGTAGCAATTACCTCAGAGGCCCCAGAACGTCCGCCCCCAGCCGCTGCATGGGCTCCCCCACTGGAAACTGCTGCAACTGAGCCCTGGACTGACCCTGTGGCCCTTAGCAGAGGGGTGGCTGTTGTTGTGGCCGCGCCAGGGTTTGTGTTTGTTGACGCCTGGCAGGAGGCATAGCCAGCCCCCTGATCATCTCAGTCACCTCATCCACCCACAGCGGTCGCTCTACCACTGTCTCTCCCGCTGCCCTGACCTTTGGCGAGGCGTCATGCTGTGCAGCCCCTATGACCATCTCCCTCTCCAGCGCGTACTCCAGTGCATCAGCCAAGGTCCGAGGGCGAGCCAGCTGGGTGTGAACTCGCAGATCCGATGGAGCCAGTGCCCTAATGAACTGATCACGGGCAAGCTCCGTCTGCACTGGTGTGGGCATATGTGCATAAGCTCGCCGTGTCAATCTTTCAATGTCATTTGCCAATGCACGCAGGGGTTCCCCAGCTCGTCTCTGACGTCCATGCAGCTCTGAGCGTAGCAGCTGAACGAAAACATTGTCCAAACCGGCGCCCAAGAGCACCAGCAAGGGCTCCATAATTACCCCTCTCACTCGGGTCTAGCAGCAGCAGGCAAGACAGTGCATCATCCGTCAAACAAAAGGCAAGCTGGGGGGCTTTCTGCTCATCTGAGCAGTTGTTTGCACAAGCTAAAAGTTCAAACTGGGCATGAAAAGCCTCCCAGTCCGATTTCCCCACATATTTTGGCGCTTTAATGCCTACTGGCGCTTGCTGTCCAAGGGCGCCGCCGTCATTGTTTACATTCTGCATGTTCCCGACTGGTACTTTCTGCATGTTCCCGACTGGGACTTGTAGCTAACTCCAGCGGCAGCACTAGCAGTCGCCAATTCGGAACTCCCAAAGGATGATGGTGACTGTAACTCACGCTTCAGCTCTCCCCTTAGACGACCGTCCACGGAAAAACTTTGTCCTCCCAGCACTTGAATAGGATGATGATATCCGTACTCCTCGTCCTCCTCCTTCTCCTTGACTTCAAATCCTCTGTCAAAAGACCGCTCCATCTCTACCCTCAAAAAATCCAACACAGGCTGAAGTTCGCTAATGCCTAAGCGATCGACTATGATATAAGTTTCAGTTTACTTCTGACACCAGTTGTAACGTTCCGTGTTAATGATGAGGCCGTTTACCGTAGCCACGTACTTTTTAATAATAACTGTTGTCGGCCACAGCCACGCCACCAGAACTCATGTACATGTACTCATGCTTTTTAAGAACTTAGACTCGCTACAATGTTTTTTTTTTTCAGGAATTTTACATTTCATCGCGATTAACTACTCAGGCCTATCGTTTTGCGATTAATCACAAATTAAAATGTCCGCATACTACTGTTAATAAATGCATAAATAATGACAAATAAGCCTTGCATGTCCATGCTTCACTACCTGTGTACCAAAACTGAAATAAAATGGCTTTACACAAACACTACATCTATGTGCTCCTCGCATGGCCCCTTTTTCAAATTTTATAACCAATGTGGCACACGGGTCAAAAAGTTTGTCCACCCCCTTATTTAAGGTGTAAATGGAAGATTAGTTTCTTTGCAATAATGTGATGCATTCGGTGTGTCTATGGTGCCAAAACCAAAAAAAATGTCCACAATGTATGGTCACATTATTACTAACATTATAGTCTATATTAACTACAGTATGGAGGTTACTCATGCCCATCAACCTTCCTGTCACCTAGACCTCAGCGACACAATCCAGCAGTGTGAATGTGTTAAATTGCTTTAGACAAAGCTATTAATTTCTTGTGAGAATGTAGCTGTGGATTATACTGCAATGCCAGGGGGCGCAACCTAAAATCTTGCCTAGGGCTCCAAATTTGGTAGAGCTGGGTCTGCCAAGTACATCCTGAAAAGTAGTTAAAGAATAATAAATATTTTTAAGGTGTGTTGATGAAAGTTCTTGGTCAAAGCACCTGAACCTACCAACCAAAAGACATCTGTCATCAGTCAGGTGGGCATACACTAATAAGGACAGGACATTAGGCTGGACGACCGCTCGAAATTCCCTTCGTTAAAAGGCTTCGTTAACACGACACCCATGGAGCTGTCGTTTTGGCTAAGTTATGGTCACGACGCCTTTTTCGGCTTTTTGGTGCTTAAAATGTCTGGGTTGTTCCCCCTTTGATGCATTACCGCCCCCTACAGTTGGCTTTAAATACTCTTAACATGCATTAGCCTGTAATTAGATTAGACATTTTCCACCTGTTTCAAATGTAGTATCCTGACCCTCGATGTAGGCCTAATGACTGCTAGCTCCAGCACCTATTTCTAGAAGGTGCCTCCACCCAGTGCACCTGGCTCCAACTCAAGCTCATGCTCAAGCTTTTGTGTTTGCTTATGCAGAGGCTTCACTGAAACAAGGCAGGCTTCTGTTGTCAATGAAGAATCTGTCAGGTATTCAGTAGAGCTTAACACATCATTAGGACACTTCCCCACCTGTCATTGCTGGGTGACTTTCCCTCAGGGCAGAAGAATATAAAAACAGTACAACTGTATTGCTTAATTATGCTCCCTGCTGCCACCTATTGGTTGTACTCAGTGGCAACTTGTGGATGTTTTGGCTGGGGAAGCCCAATGCAACAAATTTCACAATAGTGGGTGTAGCCTGTAGCCACATAGGCTGATTATGGGTTCTAGTTTAAAATCAGCCTAGATTTCTGTTTTGTAAAATCCTGAGACATTTACTGTAGCCTATAATAAATGAAGTGTTCTTCAAAAACAATACAGGCTAATACAGGTGAATAAAAAAATATATACACAAAGAAATATTGCAATGCATGCAGTGAAACATTCAGGCTAGCTTTTTGAGCCGAGCAGCTAGCTGTCAACTAGTTTTAGTAGTGCCGAGCAGAGTTTGATCAAACTTCCGTGGTGTTTTTCTTTGCATAATTTACATTTTTCTTTTATCTCCAGGCCGCATCTAGCTAAGCCACTTTGAATCTGCAATGGTTGCAACGACCATGCTTAGAACAATACTGTCAGACTTACAGGAAGGTAACAGTTTGTCTCAGTTACTCTGTTCAAAAAAGTGAGGGTAAAAAACAAAGGAGATGGTCTAACATGGCAGATTGGATAGGTACAGAAGTGCCGATTCTCTGAAGCATAAAGGGTGTGTGACCAAAACAACCAATGTCATCTATAATCTCCACCCAAACCACATTCAGTAATAATGTGATGCAAAAAAAACAATAACTAACTTCTACATGGGTGGAGTACACTGAAGCAAAAATAGTCTTCATGGTCATCAGGGTTTGCAGATGCAAAAAAAAAAATAAAGTAAGACACCATGCAATTATAATTACTACTACCAGGAGAGAGAGAGAGAGAGAGAGAGAGAGAGAGAGAGAGAGAGAGAGAGAGAGAGAGAGAGAGAGAATATTAAAATAAGTGCGCTTATTTTACAGGGATGTGAAGACAACAAATACTATTGTTTTACCATGTATTTTTAAAGTTTGTAAAATCTGATTTGGAAATCAGTGTGAGAGTGAGTTGGGGAAGGCTCAGACTTTTAGTGAACCTTTTTTTATCAGTATCAAGGTGTACTCTTGCATAAAGGTGTACTTACTCAAACTGCATTTCTATATGCAACCACTCAATGCATCAGCAGTCAAAATTGACATGAAATATTATTACAACACACTTAAGTTATATATTAAAGTTCATATTATATGGCTCTCCAGAATTCTGCTAGAGGTTCCATTTAATTTTGAATTTGAATGGGCCTTTTTTTACTGTTCAGAGGTCAGTTATTTTGGTATAATGTCAGTCGCTGATTTTGTGCTATTTTGTGCTGATTTTGTATCGTCTTTTAAATCTTCTTTTTATAGAATCATATAGAAATGTATAGATTTTCAGTGGTTCGTTTGCAACAATGAGCAGTGAGGGGTTAGGTGTCTTGTTCAGGAGCACTTGAGCAGTGGTAGGGGGTCAAACCAGCAACCCTTCAGTTTTAATCTGAGCCCTCACCAGTAGGCCATGGAAACTCTTCTTGTAGTAATTAAAAGGTGCATGTAAAGAAAATATAATACAGGGAAAATAAACTTCGAATAATAGAGCAGGATTTTTCACGTATCTCTCCAGTCAAGGCAACTCTACAGAATGCTAGTGTTTGTGTGTGTGGGCGCACAACTATGTCTATGCTCTAATAGCATACCCAGAAATTGAGTCGGAGCACCGTTGGCCATGTGGTCAGGTACTTCACAGAGACCTGGTAACTGCTGAAGCCAGAAACGTCCCCACCACAAGCACACAGATGTCATAGCAATGGACTCGGGTGAGGCAATAACCTGTGGTAGAGACAGATAGAGAGTGAGGAAGTGAGAGAAGAAAGAATATGAGATGAGAGAAATAGAAAGGAAGAATGATTTCATATGGAAAATGAAAGACTGATGGAATAAGCATAGAAGGTTAGAGATGGTCAAAAAGACCCATAAATCAAAAGAGTAAGAGAAAGAGAGAGAGAGAGAGACTCCTCACCCTTCTCAGTTTGGGCAGCACCAACAGCACTCACCGCCACACCCTGTTCCTTATTCAGTCATACAAGGAGTTGCTATAGTAACACATTTTAGATTAAGATATTCCTTCCAGACATAGAATTTGGTGTGTGTGTGAGGGGTGGGGGCTGCTGGAGATATACAGTACCAACAGCTGACACAACACACTCATTAGTACGCATTATGTAACTCCACACACAATATCTAGCCCCACTACATCTTTCTTGGAGTCTGATGAACATGTCAGTGGCTAACATGTTGGACCCCAGTCAATGGTTATCACATTGGACCCCAGTTGTGGACTACTAAAGAACACACAAATTACAAGTCTGCACCTGACAATGTGGGCAGAGAATGGAAAATGTCGTAGTTACAGAAATCTGCCCCAATGAAATTCCTTCTTAGGTCAAATTACTGCATAAAGTATATAGACTATGGCCAGCAATGAAGGTGGTCTTTGGGTTGCAGTCAAGCACACTATAGTACATGCAGACTGATGTGCTGTATATCTGTTGTTGTAAGCTACTTTAAGCCTTCTTCTTCTGAAGGAGAGTTTTATTTCTAAAACTCTTAGCCCTACCCCTAGCAACGTGTTACACAAAATTATGTGATTCTGAATAATGACGCAAGCAAACACAAATGATCTTACACTGGTTTTCCTTTCTATGTAACTGCTAGGAGTGGCTCATCTTTGAGGCCTGGTGATTAGTGGCTCACTAGCTGCTCTGCATAAACCTGTGCTTCCTGTATCAGCTTGTGTGGTGAGTTTACTATGACCACAACCCCATCCCCCCAAAATCCCTCTATTCCCATTTTTCTCCAGGGAAAACCTCTGCTCCACACACGCTGCCACCTAGTGGATATCAGATAGTACTGCAGAAATATATGTCATGGATCAGGACAAGTCCGTCCACATGAGCAGAAATTGTTAAAAATGATGTGTTAGGAAGTCACAATGCTTGAATAACAAAACATCTCCATCTAATTCATTTCACTAATTGCGTGTGTGTTCGTGTGTGCGTTGCTGTGCTGTGCTGGTTATTGTAGAACTAGGCAGTGGCGTCACTGATCTTTAAAGATTAATTAATTATTCTTTAAGGTCTGTGAGTGGCGTGCACAGACATTTTGGGGGGCAAGTGCTCCAGGTGGAAAAGGGCAATGTTGCGCATGTGGAAGGCCTAATTATAAAAGTCTGAGATTTTAAAAGACGCACAGGTGGAATGCAATTGAATGAAACTGAATGAAACATTCTCTAAAAATCAAAAGCCACTGCACAAAATGATCAAATCTGTATGCTACTCTAACTTTTTTAAGCATTTCATTTTCAGCCACCCTCTAAAACGACCAATAACAACCACGTCACTATTGTGTCACAACACGTGTGCATAAATGTCTGCAAGCATTGCTGAAAGTCATATAACCAGTTAAGGACTGCACCTTTAGACAGTTTGTCAGTGTTCTAACTTTCTCACAGGAGACACCTACCCAAAGTGGGACAGTAGGCTGACGTTAGTTGACGATAGAAAAAGAGATGCAAAAAATGGGGAAACATACAGAAGTACAAGTCTACTCATAATCATGTCAAGATTTGGGGTATTTCTACAGTTCCATCTTAAAAAAAAAATCTTATATCCCGTCACTGACAACAGTCTCAAGACTTTGTATTTATTCACAGATTTCTCTGAAATCATGCCAAAAATTGTAACAAAACTACTCACTAAATATACTACAATGAGCTCTCTGAAAATGCATTGCAGTGTATTCACTGTAGACATTGCCTGTTGTATAAAGGAAGGTGGGACTAATGCATGTTAAACTGGCTTTTGGAAAATATGTAGTTTAGGTTTCAGTGTTTCTTTCCTGACAGGTACGGCCAAAGTATCAGTTGTTGACTTGATTTACAAAGCAGGATATTTTTGGTGATGAGAAGGGGAAGCCAGTTAAACTGACATTTTTAAGGCGAATGCCTACAGCCTACCTCATAAATCTTCTATAGCTTGCAGTTACAGGGCAAAGAACAATGCAGTGGCCCCATAACTTAATTTAGTTAATTAACTAGTGTCAGTGGACTATGTGCAATAATGTATAAAAGGCCTAATAATAAAGACAAAACTTAAAAACGCAAAACAACGACAAACTGAAACACACAGAAGGCTAAAACATACCTGACAGAAGGCCTGTGTCCACACTGTTGCTGGACACCCGTGGTCTTAAATAGCTACTGGAGCTAGTTAACTATTTAAGCACACCCACAATTAACTAAGGCCCAGTGAGGGGTAAACCAAAATATATGCTTGCATGCTCTACCTGCTTTTTCTGATGGAGTTCTTCCCCCACTGCTTTTCTCCTTCTACACAAATAATTATACCTCTAACAATCCAGCTAAAAATTGCAGATGACACCACTGCCATTGGGCTTATCCAGGATGGCGACGAGTCCACCCAGACAATATTAAGTAGCTCAGTGTCAAATGTGGACTCATTCAGGTTTCTGGGATCCATCATTTTTTCTAGGATCTGAGGAGGGAGCCCAACATCAACAGCATCCTCAAAAAGACTCCTCAGAGGATATCCTTTCTACAGCAACTGTTGAATCATGGCCTCCCAAAAGAGGCATTTTCTGTCTTCTACACTGAATTCATTCTCTGCTCATCCGTTACTATTTGGCTTGAGATATCAAGAAAGCAGGGGAGAAACATAGATTACAACTCACAATTCATACAATTAAAAAAGTAATTGGTGACTTCCTTCCCTCACTCCAGGACACTGGAAGGTCTACAAAGTGGACAGAGAACATCCTCTCTTGGACAGAGACACTTGGAAAGAGAACCTCTTTCTCTCTCAGTCATATGAATAAGAACATACCTGGCAATATTCTGGGAAACCCATTAAAATAAAGAAACTAAATCAGTAGCTAAGCATGCGTTTGGGAATTCCCTCCTAATTTTTGTCTCCTCTATTTACCTGTACATTGACAGCAATCAGACAGTAACAACATGCCATTCAACTTGTCACTCAGTGTGTACACTGTACAGATTTTGTATCACACCCTAATATACAGTGTATTGTTCATGTTTCTATTCTTGGATGTCCTCCAAATACACCCATTAGTCCTTTGTCCTTTGTCCAAATTGAAATGCTGTTATTTTTTCCCTAAGAAAGATACATCAGCAACCAATTTTAAAGGAGGTTCGAGACATTTTTTTTTAAGTGGTGAGGACAGTGGCACATTGGGTGTAACTTTAACTGCTGTTTGAATTAAAGTAAAAAAAAAACAACAACAACAGTGTTAAAGAATCCTACTGATGTGCTACACTTGTTTCATGTTTGACACATGTTTCTGGTATATACTGTATTATGAGCCAGGCCTAGTTTAGCTAGATCATCATTTAAATCATCTCTGGGAATTACAGCTTTGACAGAACCTGTGGATACTTTAATGCAGATAGATGGGTTGGTTTTCATTTGGGAGGATTCAGTTATTGCATCACCACGGGGTAGAAGATGATTTATTTATTTTTGTTTTTCAATTTTATGGACCTCAAAAAATCATGTTGCCTGTCTGCTAAGACAGTGGGAGCTGAGGAAGTTCCTCAAGGTCTAGGCAGTAATAAAAATCAGCTGACAACCTGATTGAATTGTGTATAGGAGCTCCTCTATTTGGAAAACTATTTCCACTATAACCTATTCCCTATGTCAGCAGTTGTCTTTCAAATCAGGTTTATACAAGAATAGAGGAAAGTGATGAGAAAGACTTAAAGAATGAGTTGAAGAATCACATGGTTGACCAAACGGTCCCTTTAAACAAAGCACAGCAGGTGGGCATAGAAGCTAGTTAGTTTGCATGGGAATTCTATATATACTAGCCTCGCCCTCGCCAGCCCTGCCCTGGACTTTCATTTCATTTCGTCCAGAGGGTCTGGGAGCACTCCATTGACAATTGTTCTCTTCAGGTCAGCATTCTGCCGGCCCAATCAGCGATAAGTGGGAGTGTTCTAGTGAGCAATGACGTCGGTTTTGTACGCAACGTTGCCCGGCTGCGCGGCTGTCAAGCCGTCGCGTTGCATACGTCACGACCAGGCGTTAGCGATTGGGTAAAGGCAGATCCAATCAGTTTAAACTTCAGCAGAAACCACATATCTAATGAGAGAACGATTGTCAATGGAGTGCTCCCAGACCCTCTGGACGAAATGAAATGAAAGTCCAGGGCGGGGCTGGCGAGGGCGGGGCTAATATATACAGGTCCTTCTCAAAAAATTAGCATATTTTGATAAAGTTCATTATTTTCTGTAATGTACTGATAAACATTAGACTTTCATATATTTTAGATTCATTACACACAACTGAAGAAGTTCAAGCCTTTTTTTTTATATTGATGATTTTGGCCAAAACATTTGCATATTTCATCCGACCAATAAAAGAAAAATGTTTTTAATACAAAAAAACTCAACCTTCAAATAATTATGTTCAGTTATGCACTCAATACTTGGTCGGGAATCCTTTGGAAGAAATGACTGCTTCAATCCGGCGTGGCATGGAGGCAATCAGCCTGTGGCACTGCTGAGGTGTTATGGAGGCCCAGGATGCTTCGATAGCGGCCTTAAGCTCATCCAGAGTGTTGGGTCTTGCGTCTCTCAACTTTCTCTTCAAAATATCCCACAGATTCTCAATGGGGTTCAGATCAGGAGAGTTGGCAGGCCAAATTGAGCTCAGTAATACCATGGTCAGTAAACCATTTACCAGTGGTTTTGGCACTGTGAGCAGGTGCCAGGTTGTGAAATCTTCATCACCATAAAGCTTTTCAGCAGATGGAAGCATGAAGTGCTCCAAAATTTCCTGATGGCTTGCTGCATTGACCCTGCCCTTGATAAAACATAGTGGACCAACACCAGCAGCTGACATGGCACCCCAGACCATCACTGACTGTGAGTACTTGACACTGGACTTAAGGCATTTTGGCATTTCCTTCTCCCCAATGTTCCTCCAGACTCTGGCACCTTGATTTCTGAATAACACTGTAAAATCCAACAATAGGGTTCACTTGAATTTATTTAGTTTACTTTACTCACAGCCATAAATCTGTGCATCTTAATGAGTAGGTTAAAGTAACAGTTACTTACAGGGC
>JAGFZM010006510.1:2309-14356 GCA_017657215.1 Limnothrissa miodon | reverse complement strand
CACTATACAGGGCTGTACAGCGGTGCGTTCAATCGCCGTTTGCTACACAACAGACCAGTCTAACAGAAAAAACAATTTCTAAGCGATGTTATGACCACAAAAATGGTCGCATAAACTTACTGAGTGCCTCTTTAAAAATGAAGCACAATTTATTTTATATAAATGAGTAGGCCTATGTTTTACGAAGAGAAGGAAGAGGCCTGTTTTAGTAGCCTATACTTTCTTTCCTTCAGAACTATATTTTGGGTGGGATTTGAACCCTGTGTAGGAAATAGAGTTATAGAGCTTGTGTAACAGGGCTATGATTAGAATTTCTTTCAAACCATCACTTTCATAATTTCATCAAAATATGTCCTTTACATTTGTATGTTCACTGTTCACGTTGGGCTGCTGCAGCACAGAACAAGTTACTTGGTATGTCACGTGACAGAACAACAGCGAATCACAGCGGAGAGCCGAGGCAGAGTGTGCGTGTAATAAACTTAGTGGAGTTGGTTGAGCACTCAAGTGGCGGAAAGAAAGTAGATCCTACTAAACATTAAACAGGGAAACTAGAGGTTAAATTATCGATTTAATCTCACTGGTATCGATACGATACGATACCAACTTTAATATCGATTATATAAATACCTTGAATCGATCCGCCAACCCCTAGAGCAAACCTTTTCCATTCAAATTTGTAGGCCTGAATTAGTTTTAAATATTGTAATGTTCCGTGTTAATGATGAGGCCGTTTACCGTAGCCACGTACTTTTTAATAATAACTGTTGTTGGCCACTGCCACGCCACCAGAACTCATGTACAACACAGTAGGAGTCCCTCCACACGTCACTTCCCCAGGAGGGGGTGACACCCCAACCCTCGGCCCAGGTAACAGAGCCTATAAGAATATCTAACACATTAACTGTGCCCACATGCTTTTTAAGAACTTAGACACGCTACATTACCCCCCCTTCTTCAAGTTCTCGTCCCAGAGGACAAAGTCTTTAAACCTCAGTGGGGTACGCTGCACCTTCCTCGGATGGCTCAGCCTCTGATCATTTTGTACCCCCATGTGTCCTAGGTCAGGTGGCTCCACACCCGCCGGGAGCAAACTGTGTGCACCTGCGCTGTCTCCCAGGCTATCAGCAAAGACTTCTCGGTCAGGTGATGCCACAGCAGGTACCAAAGGTGTCTCCCCGCCTCCACCCACTGTCTGGGGGAAGGCGCTACCCCGGTAAGGAGCCAGCCTGTCCCGGTGCAACGCCAACCACGCCCCCTCCCAGGCAACTGCACCCTGTAAACGACCTCTCCAAGCCGCTCTAGGACCAGACACGGTCCCACCCAATGGCTGTCCAGCTTCGGGCACCTGCCTTTCTTCCGCTTAGGAGTGTAGGTCCACACCAGCTCCCCAGCCTCAAAATTTTGTCGCACCCCTGCACTGCGCATTTGCCTCCGGGCATACGCATGTGCAGAGTCCAAACGGTCCTGCAGTCGCCTGGCGTAGTCCGGCCCCGCAGGGACCTGTGGCGCATCCGGGGTCCTCAACTCTCTCCCCAACATGAGGAGGGACGGTGTACATGAAGTGGAATCATGCAGTGCGACACGTCATCAGGACCAGAGGTAAGTGCATATCCCAGTCATGCTGATGGGTGGTTGCCAGGATAGATAGCTGCACGCCTAGAGTGCGGTAAAATCTCTCCACTAATCCATCACTCTGGGGGTGGAGCGGCGTTGTACGGGTCTTAGTGATGCCTAGACATGTGCACATAGTGGCAAAAATATGAGATTCAAGATTTCTCCCCTGATCGCTATGAATCAACTCTGGGACCCCCAGCCTACTGATTATCCCCTAGATCTACTAGGGCGTTAACGATGGTCTCAGCCTCCTGGTCTTTAATGGCATAGGCCTCAGGCCATTTGGTAAAATAGTACACCGCAGCGAGTATGTAGCAATTACCTCAGAGGCCCCAGAACGTCCGCCCCCAGCCGCTGCATGGGCTCCCCCACTGGAAACTGCTGCAACTGAGCCCTGGACTGACCCTGTGGCCCTTAGCAGAGGGGTGGCTGTTGTTGTGGCCGCGCCAGGGTTTGTGTTTGTTGACGCCTGGCAGGAGGCATAGCCAGCCCCCTGATCATCTCAGTCACCTCATCCACCCACAGCGGTCGCTCTACCACTGTCTCTCCCGCTGCCCTGACCTTTGGCGAGGCGTCATGCTGTGCAGCCCCTATGACCATCTCCCTCTCCAGCGCGTACTCCAGTGCATCAGCCAAGGTCCGAGGGCGAGCCAGCTGGGTGTGAACTCGCAGATCCGATGGAGCCAGTGCCCTAATGAACTGATCACGGGCAAGCTCCGTCTGCACTGGTGTGGGCATATGTGCATAAGCTCGCCGTGTCAATCTTTCAATGTCATTTGCCAATGCACGCAGGGGTTCCCCAGCTCGTCTCTGACGTCTATGCAGCTCTGAGCGTAGCAGCTGAACGAAAACATTGTCCAAACCGGCGCCCAAGAGCACCAGCAAGGGCTCCATAATTACCCCTCTCACTCGGGTCTAGCAGCAGCAGGCAAGACAGTGCATCATCCGTCAAACAAAAGGCAAGCTGGGGGGCTTTCTGCTCATCTGAGCAGTTGTTTGCACAAGCTAAAAGTTCAAACTGGGCATGAAAAGCCTCCCAGTCCGATTTCCCCACATATTTTGGCGCTTTAATGCCTACTGGCGCTTGCTGTCCAAGGGCGCCGCCGTCATTGTTTACATTCTGCATGTTCCCGACTGGTACTTTCTGCATGTTCCCGACTGGGACTTGTAGCTAACTCCAGCGGCAGCACTAGCAGTCGCCAATTCGGAACTCCCAAAGGATGATGGTGACTGTAACTCACGCTTCAGCTCTCCCCTTAGACGACCGTCCACGGAAAAACTTTGTCCTCCCAGCACTTGAATAGGATGATGATATCCGTACTCCTCGTCCTCCTCCTTCTCCTTGACTTCAAATCCTCTGTCAAAAGACCGCTCCATCTCTACCCTCAAAAAATCCAACACAGGCTGAAGTTCGCTAATGCCTAAGCGATCGACTATGATATAAGTTTCAGTTTACTTCTGACACCAGTTGTAACGTTCCGTGTTAATGATGAGGCCGTTTACCGTAGCCACGTACTTTTTAATAATAACTGTTGTCGGCCACAGCCACGCCACCAGAACTCATGTACATGTACTCATGCTTTTTAAGAACTTAGACTCGCTACAATGTTTTTTTTTTTCAGGAATTTTGCATTTCATCGCGATTAACTACTCAGGCCTATCGTTTTGCGATTAATCACAAATTAAAATGTCCGCATACTACTGTTAATAAATGCATAAATAATGACAAATAAGCCTTGTATGTCCATGCTTCACTACCTGTGTACCAAAACTGAAATAAAATGGCTTTACACAAACACTACATCTATGTGCTCCTCGCATGGCCCCTTTTTCAAATTTTATAACCAATGTGGCACACGGGTCAAAAAGTTTGTCCACCCCCTTATTTAAGGTGTAAATGGAAGATTAGTTTCTTTGCAATAATGTGATGCATTCGGTGTGTCTATGGTGCCAAAACCAAAAAAAATGTCCACAATGTATGGTCACATTATTACTAACATTATAGTCTATATTAACTACAGTATGGAGGTTACTCATGCCCATCAACCTTCCTGTCACCTAGACCTCAGCGACACAATCCAGCAGTGTGAATGTGTTAAATTGCTTTAGACAAAGCTATTAATTTCTTGTGAGAATGTAGCTGTGGATTATACTGCAATGCCAGGGGGCGCAACCTAAAATCTTGCCTAGGGCTCCAAATTTGGTAGAGCTGGGTCTGCCAAGTACATCCTGAAAAGTAGTTAAAGAATAATAAATATTTTTAAGGTGTGTTGATGAAAGTTCTTGGTCAAAGCACCTGAACCTACCAACCAAAAGACATCTGTCATCAGTCAGGTGGGCATACACTAATAAGGACAGGACATTAGGCTGGACGACCGCTCGAAATTCCCTTCGTTAAAAGGCTTCGTTAACACGACACCCATGGAGCTGTCGTTTTGGCTAAGTTATGGTCACGACGCCTTTTTCGGCTTTTTGGTGCTTAAAATGTCTGGGTTGTTCCCCCTTTGATGCATTACCGCCCCCTACAGTTGGCTTTAAATACTCTTAACATGCATTAGCCTGTAATTAGATTAGACATTTTCCACCTGTTTCAAATGTAGTATCCTGACCCTCGATGTAGGCCTAATGACTGCTAGCTCCAGCACCTATTTCTAGAAGGTGCCTCCACCCAGTGCACCTGGCTCCAACTCAAGCTCATGCTCAAGCTTTTGTGTTTGCTTATGTAGAGGCTTCACTGAAACAAGGCAGGCTTCTGTTGTCAATGAAGAATCTGTCAGGTATTCAGTAGAGCTTAACACATCATTAGGACACTTCCCCACCTGTCATTGCTGGGTGACTTTCCCTCAGGGCAGAAGAATATAAAAACAGTACAACTGTATTGCTTAATTATGCTCCCTGCTGCCACCTATTGGTTGTACTCAGTGGCAACTTGTGGATGTTTTGGCTGGGGAAGCCCAATGCAACAAATTTCACAATAGTGGGTGTAGCCTGTAGCCACATAGGCTGATTATGGGTTCTAGTTTAAAATCAGCCTAGATTTCTGTTTTGTAAAATCCTGAGACATTTACTGTAGCCTATAATAAATGAAGTGTTCTTCAAAAACAATACAGGCTAATACAGGTGAATAAAAAAATATATACACAAAGAAATATTGCAATGCATGCAGTGAAACATTCAGGCTAGCTTTTTGAGCCGAGCAGCTAGCTGTCAACTAGTTTTAGTAGTGCCGAGCAGAGTTTGATCAAACTTCCGTGGTGTTTTTCTTTGCATAATTTACATTTTTCTTTTATCTCCAGGCCGCATCTAGCTAAGCCACTTTGAATCTGCAATGGTTGCAACGACCATGCTTAGAACAATACTGTCAGACTTACAGGAAGGTAACAGTTTGTCTCAGTTACTCTGTTCAAAAAAGTGAGGGTAAAAAAACAAAGGAGATGGTCTAACATGGCAGATTGGATAGGTACAGAAGTGCCGATTCTCTGAAGCATAAAGGGTGTGTGACCAAAACAACCAATGTCATCTATAATCTCCACCCAAACCACATTCAGTAATAATGTGATGCAAAAAAAACAATAACTAACTTCTACATGGGTGGAGTACACTGAAGCAAAAATAGTCTTCATGGTCATCAGGGTTTGCAGATGCAAAAAAAAAAATAAAGTAAGACACCATGCAATTATAATTACTACTACCAGGAGAGAGAGAGAGAGAGAGAGAGAGAGAGAGAGAGAGAGAGAGAGAGAGAGAGAGAGAGAGAGAATATTAAAATAAGTGCGCTTATTTTACAGGGATGTGAAGACAACAAATACTATTGTTTTACCATGTATTTTTAAAGTTTGTAAAATCTGATTTGGAAATCAGTGTGAGAGTGAGTTGGGGAAGGCTCAGACTTTTAGTGAACCTTTTTTTATCAGTATCAAGGTGTACTCTTGCATAAAGGTGTACTTACTCAAACTGCATTTATATATGCAACCACTCAATGCATCAGCAGTCAAAATTGACATGAAATATTATTACAACACACTTAAGTTATATATTAAAGTTCATATTATATGGCTCTCCAGAATTCTGCTAGAGGTTCCATTTAATTTTGAATTTGAATGGGCCTTTTTTTACTGTTCAGAGGTCAGTTATTTTGGTATAATGTCAGTCGCTGATTTTGTGCTTATCGTCTTTTAAATCTTCTTTTTATAGAATCATATAGAAATGTATAGATTTTCAGTGGTTCGTTTGCAACAATGAGCAGTGAGGGGTTAGGTGTCTTGTTCAGGAGCACTTGAGCAGTGGTAGGGGGTCAAACCAGCAACCCTTCAGTTTTAATCTGAGCCCTCACCAGTAGGCCATGGAAACTCTTCTTGTAGTAATTAAAAGGTGCATGTAAAGAAAATATAATACAGGGAAAATAAACTTCGAATAATAGAGCAGGATTTTTCACGTATCTCTCCAGTCAAGGCAACTCTACAGAATGCTAGTGTTTGTGTGTGTGGGCGCACAACTATGTCTATGCTCTAATAGCATACCCAGAAATTGAGTCGGAGCACCGTTGGCCATGTGGTCAGGTACTTCACAGAGACCTGGTAACTGCTGAAGCCAGAAACGTCCCCACCACAAGCACACAGATGTCATAGCAATGGACTCGGGTGAGGCAATAACCTGTGGTAGAGACAGATAGAGAGTGAGGAAGTGAGAGAAGAAAGAATATGAGATGAGAGAAATAGAAAGGAAGAATGATTTCATATGGAAAATGAAAGACTGATGGAATAAGCATAGAAGGTTAGAGATGGTCAAAAAGACCCATAAATCAAAAGAGTAAGAGAAAGAGAGAGAGAGAGAGACTCCTCACCCTTCTCAGTTTGGGCAGCACCAACAGCACTCACCGCCACACCCTGTTCCTTATTCAGTCATACAAGGAGTTGCTATAGTAACACATTTTAGATTAAGATATTCCTTCCAGACATAGAATTTGGTGTGTGTGTGAGGGGTGGGGGCTGCTGGAGATATACAGTACCAACAGCTGACACAACACACTCATTAGTACGCATTATGTAACTCCACACACAATATCTAGCCCCACTACATCTTTCTTGGAGTCTGATGAACATGTCAGTGGCTAACATGTTGGACCCCAGTCAATGGTTATCACATTGGACCCCAGTTGTGGACTACTAAAGAACACACAAATTACAAGTCTGCACCTGACAATGTGGGCAGAGAATGGAAAATGTCGTAGTTACAGAAATCTGCCCCAATGAAATTCCTTCTTAGGTCAAATTACTGCATAAAGTATATAGACTTTGGCCAGCAATGAAGGTGGTCTTTGGGTTGCAGTCAAGCACACTATAGTACATGCAGACTGATGTGCTGTATATCTGTTGTTGTAAGCTACTTTAAGCCTTCTTCTTCTGAAGGAGAGTTTTATTTCTAAAACTCTTAGCCCTACCCCTAGCAACGTGTTACACAAAATTATGTGATTCTGAATAATGACGCAAGCAAACACAAATGATCTTACACTGGTTTTCCTTTCTATGTAACTGCTAGGAGTGGCTCATCTTTGAGGCCTGGTGATTAGTGGCTCACTAGCTGCTCTGCATAAACCTGTGCTTCCTGTATCAGCTTGTGTGGTGAGTTTACTATGACCACAACCCCATCCCCCCAAAATCCCTCTATTCCCATTTTTCTCCAGGGAAAACTTCTGCTCCACACACGCTGCCACCTAGTGGATATCAGATAGTACTGCAGAAATATATGTCATGGATCAGGACAAGTCCGTCCACATGAGCAGAAATTGTTAAAAATGATGTGTTAGGAAGTCACAATGCTTGAATAACAAAACATCTCCATCTAATTCATTTCACTAATTGCGTGTGTGTTCGTGTGTGCGTTGCTGTGCTGTGCTGGTTATTGTAGAACTAGGCAGTGGCGTCACTGATCTTTAAAGATTAATTAATTATTCTTTAAGGTCTGTGAGTGGCGTGCACAGACATTTTGGGGGGCAAGTGCTCCAGGTGGAAAAGGGCAATTTTGCGCATGTGGAAGGCCTAATTATAAAAGTCTGAGATTTTAAAAGACGCACAGGTGGAATGCAATTGAATGAAACTGAATGAAACATTCTCTAAAAATCAAAAGCCACTGCACAAAATGATCAAATCTGTATGCTACTCTAACTTTTTTAAGCATTTCATTTTCAGCCACCCTCTAAAACGACCAATAACAACCACGTCACTATTGTGTCACAACACGTGTGCATAAATGTCTGCAAGCATTGCTGAAAGTCATATAACCAGTTAAGGACTGCACCTTTAGACAGTTTGTCAGTGTTCTAACTTTCTCACAGGAGACACCTACCCAAAGTGGGACAGTAGGCTGACGTTAGTTGACGATAGAAAAAGAGATGCAAAAAATGGGGAAACATACAGAAGTACAAGTCTACTCATAATCATGTCAAGATTTGGGGTATTTCTACAGTTCCATCTTAAAAAAAAATCTTATATCCCGTCACTGACAACAGTCTCAAGACTTTGTATTTATTCACAGATTTCTCTGAAATCATCCCAAAAATTGTAACAAAACTACTCACTAAATATACTACAATGAGCTCTCCTTTGCATAACGACGTGCATAGCATAACGTGATATTTTTAATTGTGTTATGAAAAGAGGTCACAATTGATGGAGCATGGGGTCGCATTAATTGGCCTAAATGTTGCTAACAGGCTTCATCACAACAAAATAATAAGTGCTTTAGCACCACCTCGTCTCTATCTGTGCACGCCACTGGAACTAGGCCTAATTTGCTCCTATTTTGAGGCCGTCACATTGCTCTGACCTTATGGTAATGCATGCATTATAAAACATAAAAAATGAATAAAATGTAGAGTAAACAGCGTAGCCTACACCTATGGTCATGGGCTAAGGGAATATAAAGTGTGCCCTTAACAATTAAACACACTTTCTTTGTAACACTAAGCTATGCTAAATGTTAATTTGATACATTAAATAACTGAGGATTTAGGGTTGGACCACCCATTTCAACTTTATAGCGCTACATTGAAAATGCATTGCAGTGTATTCACTGTAGACATTGCCTGTTGTATAAAGGAAGGTGGGACTAATGCATGTTAAACTGGCTTTTGGAAAATATGTAGTTTAGGTTTCAGTGTTTCTTTCCTGACAGGTACGGCCAAAGTATCAGTTGTTGACTTGATTTACAAAGCAGGATATTTTTGGTGACGAGAAGGGGAAGCCAGTTAAACTGACATTTTTAAGGCGAATGCCTACAGCCTACCTCATAAATCTTCTATAGCTTGCAGTTACAGGGCAAAGAACAATGCAGTGGCCCCATAACTTAATTTAGTTAATTAACTAGTGTCAGTGGACTATGTGCAATAATGTATAAAAGGCCTAATAATAAAGACAAAACTTAAAAACGCAAAACAACGACAAACTGAAACACACAGAAGGCTAAAACATACCTGACAGAAGGCCTGTGTCCACACTGTTGCTGGACACCCGTGGTCTTAAATAGCTACTGGAGCTAGTTAACTATTTAAGCACACCCACAATTAACTAAGGCCCAGTGAGGGGTAAACCAAAATATATGCTTGCATGCTCTACCTGCTTTTTCTGATGGAGTTCTTCCCCCACTGCTTTTCTCCTTCTACACAAATAATTATACCTCTAACAATCCAGCTAAAAATTGCAGATGACACCACTGCCATTGGGCTTATCCAGGATGGCGACGAGTCCACCCAGACAATATTAAGTAGCTCAGTGTCAAATGTGGACTCATTCAGGTTTCTGGGATCCATCATTTTTTCTAGGATCTGAGGAGGGAGCCCAACATCAACAGCATCCTCAAAAAGACTCCTCAGAGGATATCCTTTCTACAGCAACTGTTGAATCATGGCCTCCCAAAAGAGGCATTTTCTGTCTTCTACACTGAATTCATTCTCTGCTCATCCGTTACTATTTGGCTTGAGATATCAAGAAAGAAGGGGAGAAACATAGATTACAACTCACAATTCATACAATTAAAAAAGTAATTGGTGACTTCCTTCCCTCACTCCAGGACACTGGAAGGTCTACAAAGTGGACAGAGAACATCCTCTCTTGGACAGAGACACTTGGAAAGAGAACCTCTTTCTCTCTCAGTCATATGAATAAGAACATACCTGGCAATATTCTGGGAAACCCATTAAAATAAAGAAACTAAATCAGTAGCTAAGCATGCGTTTGGGAATTCCCTCCTAATTTTTGTCTCCTCTATTTACCTGTACATTGACAGCAATCAGACAGTAACGACATGCCATTCAACTTGTCACTCAGTGTGTACACTGTACAGATTTTGTATCACACCCTAATATACAGTGTATTGTTCATGTTTCTATTCTTGGATGTCCTCCAAATACACCCATTAGTCCTTTGTCCTTTGTCCAAATTGAAATGCTGTTATTTTTTCCCTAAGAAAGATACATCAGCAACCAATTTTAAAGGAGGTTCGAGACATTTTTTTTTAAGTGGTGAGGACAGTGGCACATTGGGTGTAACTTTAACTGCTGTTTGAATTAAAGTAAAAATAAAACAACAACAACAGTGTTAAAGAATCCTACTGATGTGCTACACTTGTTTCATGTTTGACACATGTTTCTGGTATATACTGTATTATGAGCCAGGCCTAGTTTAGCTAGATCATCATTTAAATCATCTCTGGGAATTACAGCTTTGACAGAACCTGTGGATACTTTAATGCAGATAGATGGGTTGGTTTTCATTTGGGAGGATTCAGTTATTGCATCACCACGGGGTAGAAGATGATTTATTTATTTTTGTTTTTCAATTTTATGGACCTCAAAAAATCATGTTGCCTGTCTGCTAAGACAGTGGGAGCTGAGGAAGTTCCTCAAGGTCTAGGCAGTAATAAAAATCAGCTGACAACCTGATTGAATTGTGTATAGGAGCTCCTCTATTTGGAAAACTATTTCCACTATAACCTATTCCCTATGTCAGCAGTTGTCTTTCAAATCAGGTTTATACAAGAATAGAGGAAAGTGATGAGAAAGACTTAAAGAATGAGTTGAAGAATCACATGGTTGACCAAACGGTCCCTTTAAACAAAGCACAGCAGGTGGGCATAGAAGCTAGTTAGTTTGCATGGGAATTCTATATATACTAGCCTCGCCCTCGCCAGCCCTGCCCTGGACTTTCATTTCATTTCGTCCAGAGGGTCTGGGAGCACTCCATTGACAATTGTTCTCTTCAGGTCAGCATTCTGCCGGCCCAATCAGCGATAAGTGGGAGTGTTCTAGTGAGCAATGACGTCGGTTTTGTACGCAACGTTGCCCGGCTGCACGGCTGTCAAGCCGTCGCGTTGCATACGTCACGACCAGGCGTTAGCGATTGGGTAAAGGCAGATCCAATCAGTTTAAACTTCAGCAGAAACCACATATCTAATGAGAGAACGATTGTCAATGGAGTGCTCCCAGACCCTCTGGACGAAATGAAATGAAAGTCCAGGGCGGGGCTGGCGAGGGCGGGGCTAATATATACAGGTCCTTCTCAAAAAATTAGCATATTTTGATAAAGTTCATTATTTTCTGTAATGTACTGATAAACATTAGACTTTCATATATTTTAGATTCATTACACACAACTGAAGAAGTTCAAGCCTTTTTTTTTATATTGATGATTTTGGCCAAAACATTTGCATATTTCATCCGACCAGTAAAAGAAAAATGTTTTTAATACAAAAAAACTCAACCTTCAAATAATTATGTTCAGTTATGCACTCAATACTTGGTCGGGAATCCTTTGGAAGAAATGACTGCTTCAATCCGGCGTGGCATGGAGGCAATCAGCCTGTGGCACTGCTGAGGTGTTATGGAGGCCCAGGATGCTTCGATAGCGGCCTTAAGCTCATCCAGAGTGTTGGGTCTTGCGTCTCTCAACTTTCTCTTCAAAATATCCCACAGATTCTCAATGGGGTTCAGATCAGGAGAGTTGGCAGGCCAAATTGAGCTCAGTAATACCATGGTCAGTAAACCATTTACCAGTGGTTTTGGCACTGTGAGCAGGTGCCAGGTTGTGAAATCTTCATCACCATAAAGCTTTTCAGCAGATGGAAGCATGAAGTGCTCCAAAATTTCCTGATGGCTTGCTGCATTGACCCTGCCCTTGATAAAACATAGTGGACCAACACCAGCAGCTGACATGGCACCCCAGACCATCACTGACTGTGAGTACTTGACACTGGACTTAAGGCATTTTGGCATTTCCTTCTCCCCAATGTTCCTCCAGACTCTGGCACCTTGATTTCTGAATAACACTGTAAAATCCAACAATAGGGTTCACTTGAATTTATTTAGTTTACTTTACTCACAGCCATAAATCTGTGCATCTTAATGAGTAGGTTAAAGTAACAGTTACTTACAGGGC